>CAICTM010000471.1:0-64980 GCA_903772945.1 Seminavis robusta | reverse complement strand
ATTCTAGCGGGGGCGTAAACAGGCCAGCCACCGATACCTAGTTGGCCAGGTCAGGGAGCCAATCCTGTGGCCTCTGCTGCTGCTCAGTTGGCTCACAATCTTTCAAACTCCAAGTTTGTTTCATCTTCAGGAGAAACCATGCCTTCCATCAAGGACTGCCACGAGGAGGATATCTTAGATCGGCTAGCCAAAGCTCAATATTACAACCCAACCTGTGCGGATTGCACTGCTTGGTGTCCCCGTTGGGCTTCATTCTTGCTTGACAAACTTAACGACGATGGTTCTTCGATCCTCGTGGAAGGATTCCTGTGTGTCATGGTATGCGATGATTGTGCTATTCGCCACCTTCACGAACTTGGGGAAAAGCGCTGCTTGATCAAATGTCTGGAATGTGTGCATGAATGGTCACACAAGGACCTTGACATTCTTCACAGAAGTGGAAATGAGCTTGTCAACGATGTGTATGAAGTATACATTGACTTCGACAAGACATACGCTTGCAAGGAAATAGATGAAAGCGATGACGGATGGTCCAAGTTCATCCGCAAAAAGTACAAGAAATGCAAGTTCCGCGACGACAAGGCACTGAAGCATTTGCTGGAAGACATGAAGAGATCCAAAACCCGACGCAAGAGTTACGAGCCCCCCAGAAGCAGGCGGAGCAATGCTTCCAGCAAGGAGACCTCGGATGAAGCCAGAAGAGGAAGCCTTCCATTGGTACCAAACAGCTCATGTTATCGGTCCCACACAAGCAGGCGAAGAGTAACCCGAGCCATGGGCAAAATGACGGCTTTCAGCAAGTCTCTATCATCAGTCACCTGGTCCCCTTCGACGAAAGAAAGCGTATCCAGCATCACCGACAGCCCTCCCGTGAAGCCTAATCGGTGCCTAAGCGTATCGGGTCGATCCAGCGTGTCGGGCCGATCCAGCGAGTGCGGGAGTGTGCCCAGCAAAGGATCAAGGAGAGGGGGCAGCAATGGCGGAAGGCAGTCGAAGTCTTTGGGTAGACTCGGCGTTGTCAGAGTAAAATCTGCACCGAACAGCCTCTCCAAGATGGACGCCAAAGCAGACCCTCCCTTAAGAAAAACAAAAACTGACAAAGCAAATTACTGCATGCGTTCTCCCGGTGGAAACCTCGAATCGGGGGGCTCTTTGCAAAGGGCGAACAGCGGCAGAAGCAGTGCATTGCAAAGAATGAAGTATGGCAGAGGTCTTCGCACCAGTACGAGGGAGGAATCGACAAGTGTCCTGGCCAGGGCCGTCAGTCAGAGAGGTGGACTCCAAGCAATTAGAGCGGCTGGCCGCAAAGCGTCAAGAGGCAATCTTGCAAGGGGCAAAAGTGACAGGCAAGTACATGTAGTTTCGAGAGGCAGCCTTTCAAGAGCCAACAGCGAGCAGGAACTTCGGGCATTCCCAAGTAAGGGGCTGAGCCATGACGCAGACAAGCAGGCGAGATATTCGAGATCCGCAAGGGTGTCGCAGGGCACCCATACGACGTGCGGGAATCTGCCTCAACGTGCATATGCCGCCTAGTTAGCTAGCTAGCTTGCTAGCTAGCAAGCTTCAGGCAAGGTGCTCCTGTACTGGTAGTAACTATCTAAATACATAATCCTATGAAATCTTTATAACTACTCGAGAGTTGACTACTAGCCACTACGTCAAACTCTTGCTGCGGGTTTTCGTTGACCTCGATATCGGTGCGCGCGCACCTCAGCGACGACTCGAATTTCAATCGGGAGTCTTGGCGTCCTGGCGTTCATTCCAGGGTTCTTGCGAGGTGTATGTAAAGGTCACCCCAGCAGCCTTCCCCGTAGCTTCCTGCCTACCGGTAGCAGACAGCAAGTTGCTACCGCTAGCTAGCTAGATTCAGCTAGATGTATTGCGGAGACAACAAACTATGTTGACGACAGCACTTAGTTTGTGATAATAGGCATGAAAATACGGTAGGATTAAATGAAGGGTCTACATTAGTAGCTTACTAAAAGGTATATAAATTTGCGCGCAGGTTGTTTCGTGTTCCTGCCGAATGGTTGTCATGCTGCAATAACTGATTTCACGAGTGGGCAGCAGTCGAGTCCAAGGTAGCAATTTGTGATAGCAAAGCCGCTTCTCTCTTCAACAAGTTTTCGTGTTCGCGCTGTTCCCTGACGGCAGTCATCTGCATCACTTGCAACAGTCTTTCCCTCTCACTCTGCGACGGCAGCGTTCCAGTTCTGCGAAGCCCAGCCGCAGGTGGCATGTCGAAGCTATTGCTTCGAGAAACAATGAGAGATCGACGCCGACTTGCTGGTGATCGCAGCGCCGCCAACTTCCTGGATAATACCCGCTTGTGCAATCTGGAAGAAACACCAAGGTTGGTCAACCCTTCATCGATCTCATCAGATGGGACTCCTGTCAGGTATGGCCCGTCGATCTCCTGATCTCGAATAATTTGAGTGTATTGAGTGTACTGATGACCTAAGGAGGCGACGCCGGAAGCGACATCGTCGCAGGTCCATTGAAGAAGAGGAATGGATTGATCAGCGCCCATGGTCAAATAGCAGTGGATAACAGGTTGTTGGAAAGGTGTGAGTTGGTTTGTGGTGTGGTGGATTGGTGCCAGGTCTGTTGGTGAGTTGGTGATTGCTGCCGCTGCTGAAGCGTTGATTTTGAAGCGAGAAAGCGGGCTGTCCAGCGCACAGCGCGTCCAGCAGCAATTCTTACGTGGCCTTCCGATTCACCCCATTCTCAACCTTGGCTTCTGGATTTAAAGGCTTCAAAAATGACTTCTTAGAACTTCAATAAACTGCAATAGTTCGTTCACACTTGAACTCTAGCGGGAGCATAAAATGTTAAATGTTGATGCATCGTGAATGTTCTCGGGGTATGGATGGATGACTTTTAAAGGCAGTATCTAAGTATCCGACAATGCACGATAATAAAAGTGAAAGGGTGAAAGGTGAAAGCTGTTGATGGAAGATGTTGAACTGTTGAACTGGTGTTGTTAAACGTTTGCAGCTCGAGTCACTGGACCAGCTGGACCCAAAACAGCTCCTAAACCTTAACACTGCTCCGACGTTCCGACTGTGGACCATCTCAAGCAGGTCGTACATGTAGCATTGGTCTCACACAATGACCAAACGACGAAACATCAACACATCAACTACTCAGGAGTCAGGATTAGCCAGTACATGTACATGTAAGAGCTATACAGTATATGTAAGGCGCTTGACTAGAGTCTACTCGACTCTGTCAATGTCAGAGGAGGAAAGAAAGCTTCAATCCATTGCATCTGATCCTGACGGAAAGCTATGTGTCGCTTGATGCGAGCACAAGGAACAACCAGTCCTTACACCTTGCACGCTGACCGTCAAGTAGTTTCCACGGTGGAAGGGTTTGCAAGAAGATCTATCAGTCCGTACCTGGTACCGGTACTGGGAGAGATGGACGTCTTTTCTTTGTGGTTGAAAACGAAAAGAGAGAGGAGCTAACGAGCTTGCAAAGTGTACTGGTAGCTACTGTGAAACTTCATGTATTTGCATGCCAGCGACGAGAAGTACTACCGTGCGTATCAACTAGCTAGACTTATCTACCGACATCCATGTTTATGAACTGGGCAATGTCCCCTGCGACCCTGTCCTTGGGTTCCTCGCAAAAGAACATGTGGCCCGCATTTTCATAGACTTTGACTTGCATACCGCTGCGAATCTTTTGTGCGGTTTTAATGGCCACTTTCCCATCTACAACATTCTCTTGCCGTCCAATGATCATGAGCGTGGGAATCTCTTTGGTCAGGGCCTCCATGGTTTCCAACTCCCACACCGTTGGCTGCACTTTGACTTGCGGGCCGCCCACGGCATCCGATGCCTTGCGCAGCTCCGGGTATTTCAGGTTTTCCATGCTGGCGGTATCCGCCATCATGCTTCCAAAGAACCACGTTCGAAGACCTCCTGCTAGCCGACCATCTTGGGGCAAAAATTGCGAAACAACGGCAAAGGATATAGCCTGTGCCAACCATAGTTTGCGCACCGGAGCTAGGATACCCACGGGAGCCAACAAGACTAGTTTGCGGACCCGGTCTGGATAGTACTTGGCCGCACAAGAGGCAATAAAACAACCAAACGAGTATCCCACCATGTCCACTTTTTCCACTGTTTTCTGTGTTGTACCACACTGATCCAATACTTCCATGACCCAATCGGCCATTTCCTGTTCATTACCTGGGCCGTTGGAAGGATCTCCATCGCGAGGACAGCTCCTGCCAAGGTCACCAATAGTGTCAATGGCAATGCAAAAGTACTGCTTGGACAATTCTGGAAACAGCCAGTCTCCAAACATGAGTGAGTTGGTGCTGATTCCATGAAAGAATACCAACTTGGGGTGGTTGGGATTGCCACTGGTGTGTACTTGCGTCTTGCCAAAACGGGTTGCAATGACGCGGGATTCCTCAAACATGGTTTCGGCAATCCCATCGTAAATTTGCAGCAATTTCTGCCATTTGTCTCCTTGATGCCATGAGCATGGTGATGGGGAACACATGGTGCAAGTTTTCGTTGTTGAGCGGAAGTTTGATGGTTCTTGTGCTTGTTTTGTGTCATCGACAGAAAAAAGGAAGGTTTGGGTCGGTCGTCGGATCGGCTCGGAAAAGTTTGGTGTGAATCGTGGTTCACTCGTGTTTGGTGTCAGCCGTATCTTTCTTAGTGTTCAGGCTACGACTGTATTCATGTTTTAGAAAATTCACTTTTAGAAAAATGATAGAATTAAGGGTTCCGAACATGACGTGGCCGGACGAAACCAAAATCAAGCTGCATCACCAATCTGCTTCTCTCGATTGGATGCCCTTTTTCGAATTCTTTTCACCCACAACCGAGAATTCTTTTCATAATTCAAACCCAAAAAATGCTGCCAATTGTTCCTGAATGATGGGATGGATGCTTCGACTTGGCGGAGAGAAGATTTGTGTTGATGGCTTGTCACAGAACATCAGCTGGCTGCCTGATGGGAAGGATTTGAATGGCTCTGATGAGAATGTTGAGAAGCCTGGGCAACTTGACAAGTATCTTGGATCGGCATCTTGCTCACAATAATACGATTCCTCTGGAAGGCGGATCTCCAATTCATTTGGCCATCAACCCGGCATACCAAAAAGAACATTTTCTTCTCCCCATCCATAGTTGATTTTTGCTTGTTGTGTGTGGACCATGAGACTTGTCGTTGTTGTATCCGTGATGGCAGCATTGCCCATGGCAGTGTCCTTTGTGACTCCATCAGCCAGAAGTCATGTTGCTGTCAAGACCCCCACGACACTTTTTTATCGAGATGATGTGCCACCCATTGGCTCTTCCCCTCACTGGGAGACACCCAATGATTTCAACCAGTTTTTGACACAGTGTTCCATTCAGTCCTTCATGTTTCTCTTGAACTCTCTATCGGATGTTCACACCATGCAATGGCTACAGGACTTTACCGATCCGGTTCTCATGGAAACACCAAAAGGAAAAAAGATTGACAAGAACGCCAAGGTAAGTCTCGCGGAAGCAGCTCAGGCTGCCTTGGCGGACATTGAGATGGAATTGGGTTCCGTGGCTGGGCCTTTTCCATCACTAGCCCTCGTAGAAGAGACTGTGGTGGTAAACGAAGAACCCAAGGTAGTGGAACAAGTAGAGGATACCAAGAAGAAAGTCTTCCAACCATCCATAGCTTGTCTAAAAATGCTAGAGGACAAGGGTGCCGTCAAAAAGGCGTTCTCCCATTACACCGTGGGAATGTACTTAGCCAAGAAGAAGAAGCAGAAGAAGAACCAAGAGGAACTACCAGTGTCTAACACGGGCATTTCCCAACTCTATTCCAGTTTGCCAACAGCTGCTTCCTTCAACAACAATGCCAAAAAGGGCAACTTTGCGCCCTTTGCTGGGAAAAAATTTCAACCTTCTTCCACGCCCAAGAGCAACTGGGCACCTTTCCAAGGAGGATTGAAGCAATCAATGACGTCCTCGACTTCGTCTCTCTATGGACATCCTCCTCCATCAGACACGAAGAAGAAGACAGCGTCTAGGACACCCAAATCCAAAGAATCGGCTAAGGTTTCCTCCAAAGATGACGAGGAGGAGCCACCAACCGAATGGAAAACATTCCCCAAGACCAATCCCGTCGCTCTCAAGTACCATGGATTGGCCATTCTCAATCGTACTCGATTCCCCACGTGGGATTCTTACTTTGAACAACTGTTGGGACAACCCAAAGAATCTTACCTGGTGGAATCTTGGCACGCTCAGATTCCAGCCTACGAGATGGACATTGACCCGGCATCCTTGGTACGGCGCATGTTGTCGGTGCGCATGCAGATCGCCAACGAGTTTGAACATGATTTGCAAGTCATTGCGGACATGTGTGGTACGTACCGGTACTGTTGAATTCAATTGAATTCAATGGTCCTGGACTGTAACTAACTAAATGTATGCGCTTACTTACCCCTCTTCCCCTCTTATTAGGTCTCACCTTGAAGAGCTACCACAAAATGCTGCGAGAGATTCGTGAACAACGAGCCGAAGAAGAACTCCAGCAACAAAAGGATAAGTTGGAAAAGCAAATCCAAAAGTCCATGGAGGAAAACATCAGCGAAAACAATGGTGCCGCCTCCACGGATACCGTCGATGACCACGCTACAGACCCACCCAGTATACAACGAGCCAATCTGCTCTTTTTGGATTCCTCCGTGGGCGCCGAGGCAGATTATGCTCCTTCACCACTACGCAAGAGCAACTTTGATTTGCTTTGTCTCTTGGCGACGCAAGAAGCCATCCATCGAGTCCTCAACGACCCATCGAGGCAGGCACGCAAGGCCCCCGAACATGGTAGCAACCAGTTCTTGCAAGACTTTTACGTCAAGCGACTCTTGTCACACTTTACGGGTGATCAACCGTATGGACGTAGCGATGACTTTTTAGAAGAGCTCTTGGAGAGTCCACCGCGGATGATTACAGTGGGCGACCATCGCGGCAATGGCGAGGAGGAGACAGACCAAGACAGTTTCACCAAAGATTTGACCTATCTTGTCGATCCTGTCAAGGTTGCCGAGATTATCCTGAATGAACGGGAAAAGGTGGCGTTAGAATGGAAGCAACAGCTGGCAGAACAGACCAAGGAAGATCACATGGCGCTTCAAAAGATGGTTTTGGCTAGGGTCATGGGACAGAGCATTGAAGAATGTGAGATTGTAGACTCGGAGGGAAATGACGTGGAAGAGGATGATGATGTGTTTGGTTCCTGTTTTGAGTGAATGAGAGGGAAGAAACATGAATGAACTGGCGGGGGCATGACACTCCATCATGATGCTCTGATCTGACTGCACGAAGCATTTCACTCCCCTCAATACATATCACAAAAGAGGCTGCGGCTCATATGAGATGAAACCAATCTCATACAAAAAATACATCGCACGGGCAGGGCAGGTACCAGTAGAAAGAGGAAACCCGTGCAGCGACAACGAGGATTTTGCATCTACGAACCCCAAAGGCATCAACGCATAGACTGATACGCATACAACCAGCAAACCATACAATACTACATGCATCCATAAACACACTAATGCCCAACCTTACATGCACCATGGCAGGTTTACAGCTATCGCTGACTCCTTTACCTATACCGGTACCTCTATTAGTTGCATCATGTACGTGAACCCAATACAATACTCCCCACAACGTTGCAGCAGCAAAGCAACCTCCTAGCTAGCCTTGTAAAAGCGACAAAATAAATTGCAGCAAGGCAAGTAGAGCATCCCCCGCGTCGGAACCCCCAGTGTCGGAACCTCCCCCTGTTGGTGAGGACGCAGTTGGTGAAGCTGCTGGGGGGAGAGTCCTAGATGGCGTGCCTGCAGCTGGAGCTGCCGCGGGAGGAAGAGGTCCTGACTGCGAACTAGGTGGTGCGGTCTTGTCACAGCCGCAAGGATCGAAGGCAAAACTCTGCAGAGTGTCACACAGTTCCGTACGGATCAAGCCTCGTTCGCCATAGTGGTAGTACATTCTACACGAATCTGCTCCTATTCCAAGTATATTGATGACCATTGCTGGGTTGCCTGAGCATAGAAATAAGGAAGGGTGAAAGCAGTTTAGATTTTCAAATGCCTGCAACAGAATTGGCGCCTTGCTGATTGCAACATCAACCTACCGGGGTAGTTTCCATTATAGCATATAGGACACGGGGGATAGTCTCCCATCGGACCGGTGTACACTGGCGCGCTGGTAGGTGTCTGCTGGATTGGATCTGGCTCTTCTTCGTCACAGCACATGGCACCGAAGGAATCGACGGAGTCGTCGCATCCAACATCCCCTTCGTCATACTGTAGAGCTAATTCTAGCATAAGCTGCGAGCATGTTTTACCCCATTGGTCGACCTTAAAGTCGGGGCGTTCCAGTCCATCCACTCCTTCTTCTCCACACAGCAAGCAGAACGCTTGCGTCAAAGTTGCGGTTGCCAGCGCAAAAATGACAGAGACACCCAAGATGCTACGTCGACCTTTCTGCATGATCATTCTCGGCTTCAACTGCCTAGCCGCTCTTCGCACCAATCATACAAGTCGCCGATTGTAACCGGGTCAAGTATGGGCTAGACGCATGCGATCAGCGGCAACCATTTTGTTGTTGTGGATGTTTTTCTCTTTGGGGTTTTTACTGGAACCATGGAATTTTCGAATGAACAGCCACGGGAGTCAAAGAAGGCTAACCTCCTCTCGGGAGCATCGTCAGATTTAATGCCAGTCACCGTTCACCTTGCCTCGTACATTCCCAAAATTCTCTGCCTCATTCCTTTCAACGCTCTCATCACCTACTAGTACCGGTAGAGTTTACCGGTACATCATCAGCTACGGTACCTGGTACCGGTACTGGTACTAGTCGCCGCGGAAAAACAGAATATGGTAGGTACTCTAGCTAGCTAGTACAGTAGCTACCAGTACCGTTACCAGTAATGCTTTGGACGTGGGACGGTTTTCTTCCCGAGTGGCTGCATGGATGCGTACCTTCGAGGCTTTGAGGATTGTGCTTGCCTTCGTCGAGTTGGTTTGGATCCCAAGCGCGCACGGTACCGGTACCATTGGCTCTCTAGTACCGTACCGGTACCGTACGTGTGTTGGGGTAGGAACTTTTCTTGAAGGAAACAAAATCCAATCAATTTTTCCACCAACTGTTTGCCACTTTGGCTACAATGGCTACCGTACCGTACTGTAGAGACTTGAGAATCTTGTGGAAGAAAGCATGAGGTACTGTATGACGTACACACCATCCTGGAAGCACAAGCAAAGGAACAATCCTTCTAACGAATAGCAGGCACTAGTATGCAACCAGAGGGCTTGTGCCATCAGCAACCGCCTAGGAAATTGCTTCAGTAAGCCGGGCAGGGATGATTAGCCTCTGCATCTGCAAAAACCCTACTAGCTAGTACCAGGTACTTACTGTCTTTCAAAGGCGCTATGATTTGACTGGCTCAGCCATAAATAATTGTCAAAAGCCGTTCCTCAGATACAGATCTGGCATTGTGCAAAAGTTACAGCACTGCAATCACTGGGAATCGAACCCAGGACATCTGCTTGGAAGGCAGATATTTTACCACTAAACTATGATTGCTTTTACTTCCTAAAATTATTTGACTATCAGTAGATGTATCATTAATGTGAGCCAGTCCGAGACACTCCATCTCCAAAGGGACATGTGCTAGCTAGCCACTAGCTAGCCAGCGAGTACACCAGTTGCACGAACTAGTACATTAATGGCTGTCAATGGCCTCTAATAGCTAGCTAGGTATAATAGCAGGGTAGTTGTTCAGTAACTCAATTGCCTACTGGTACCGGTAATGTAAGATTGCAGGTACAGCTTAAAACAGAGGAAGACACGGAGCATCCCTGAGACAAACTAGCACTAACACAGTTGTAGCACAACCTAGCTAGCTAGCCTCCTTCACCGTCACCGTCTCCTAGCTAGCCCCCGTCTCGATCTCCTGGTGGAGGTAGAAGTATCAATCCCCCGGGAGATGGCTGCAAAGATGGTGAATTGGTGGGAGATTCGCTTGGAGCGTTGGAGGGTGATTCGCTCGGAGCGTTGGAGGGAATGTCACTCGGGGCAATACTTGGGACATCACTTGGGGCATTGGACGGGGCGTTGCTGGGAATGTCACTTGGGGCAATACTTGGAAGATTGCTTGGCACATTGGACGGGGCCTTGCTGGGAACGTTGCTTGGGACGTTGGACGGGGCCGTGGTTGGAGCCTTGCTGGGAATCTTGCTTGGGAAAGTACTTGGTTCAATGGTTGGTGGATCTAGTCCAATAGAGCCCCCCCCTCCTTCTGGTGCTGCAGTTGGTTCGACATGCTCTAAGTACCCCTCATAGTACCCATCTCCGTACACATATCCGTATCCCCCTCCATCAGGTACCGGTGTCGAGCCCAGCCCGGATTCTGTTGCACCTTGACAAACATGACACAATGGAGAGTAGCCAGATGTATATTCTATTGTGGGCGATTGGTCAGGACAACCAGAGTCCGCAAACGTAGATGCAGACAACCCCCAAATATTAAGTGGCAAGTGGTCATTCCAATCGCACAGGCTATGACTGAAAGCAGAAGCAACAGAAAACATATCCCCCATGTATTGAATGCTGGATAGTTCCCAAGTCTTAATATCTTGGCTGAATGAAGATGCCTCAGCAAACCTAGCACCAAAGCAAAAGAACATAGTAGTTAGAACAAATTTTTTTGATGCATGCCAGTCTATTCACGGTGAAATCTCACATTGAATCCATATCTAGCACTTTGCCAACATTCCAATTTGTGATGTCCTGGTCGAATGAAGTTGCACCCTTGAACATGAAAAACCTTATTCAAAAAGGTTTGTTAGGAATTTCCCAAGAGTTCAAAAGCCAACACTGGAAGAAACGAATGCTTACATGTCTATGATGTTGGATGTGTCCCATCCACCATCATTAGTCAGATCAGGTACATTTACTGCATCAGCGAACCTGCATTGTTATCGATGGTATGATGATAGTATGAGAAGGGTGAAATATTGGGCACAGAACTTGATCAGAGTAGACTTACATAGACTGGGTTTCCACCCCTTCAGCACCGTTTCCAGTGACATCCCACTTTCCAATCCCACCAGGAATGGTAACTTCAGAACTGGCAAACATTCTGATTCAAACCACCAAACATAAGGTGAGAATTGTGACATTGTAGATGGATCAAACATGCGGGAAATGCATTTTGTGTCCTTACTCCACAAAAATCGTCACTTTGGCAACATTCCAGCCGTTTAATGCCGAAGCAAAACAACATGAGGTTAGATAAAGCCTGTGATATATTTAAAAAAAGGTTCGTTAAGAATTTCCCAAGCAATCGAAAGCTGACACAGGAAGAAATAAATTCTTACATGTAGCTCATGTCAGTCACCGCTGTGCATGAGAGAATGTAGATGTGTGTTAATCACCAAATGCAAGAAGTGAAACTCAACACATTTGACCAACTTACAACTGACATCCCACTCAGAGATGTCTCCACTAAACTCGCAATCCGAAAATGCACCCAAGAGACTCTCAACCTTTGAGGTGTCCCAGTCATTGATTGTCCCATCAAATTTGGACTGGGTGAATATCCCCTCCATGCTGACAACATTACTTGTGTCCTGAAGGTACAAGTGCAGTGCATGTTAGATATGGCCTCTTGTTACCCCCAAATGAATCCTCATTTTCTTACCCATCCATTCAGGTCAAGGTCAACAGTGCCCTGATAGCCTGCAAACACATAGCTAAGAGTTGTAATCTGTGGGATATCAAAGCATTGAGCCGGTTAGGTGAGGCAGTGCACTATCCCCCCGCCCGGTTTTGCTTTGCTGGACAAACTTACCTTGCTAATGTCCCAAGTGTGAGCCGGGTGTCCTAGTGAAAGAGCAGAAAAATGAGGTAAGGTTGACCCAAGATGAACCCTTTGAATTTCCAGACATGTGCATACCATATCTTTGGGAAACTAGAGACTCTGAGTCATGAGCTTGATCTGGGTGACAGCAAACAACAACAACAGCAACAGCAACAGCAACAGCAACAATGTCAAGAGTTAGAGCATGATACCGGATTACCCAAGAACCATTGAAGCCTCCCTCGGTGAATCTTACTGTAATCTGGATTACAAGTACATTCCACGCAGCAACCGAGAGTGCCAAACAATGCATTTCTCAGTTCCTCTGCGGAACCAAAAGCCTCGTAAGTGGGAGCCATACTGGGAACATTGCTGGGAATACTGCTTGGGGCAACACTTGGAAGATTGCTTGGGACATTGACGGGGCCTTGCTTGGAGCCTTGCTGGGAATATCACTTGGGGCAACACTTGGAAGATTGCTTGGGACATTGGACGGAGCCTTGCTGGGAATGTCACTTGGGGCAACACTTGGAAGATTGCTTGGGACATTGGACGGGCCTTGCTTGGAATGTCACTTGGGGGAAACTTGGAAGATTGCTTGGGACATTCGACGGGGCCTTGCTGGGAATGTCACTTGGGGCACACTTGGAAGATTGCTTGGGACATTCGACGGGGCCTTGCTGGGAATGTCACTTGGGGCCACACTTGGAAGATTGCTTGGGACATTCGACGGGGCTTGCTGGGAATGTCACTTGGAGCAACACTTGGAAGATTGCTTGGGACATTCGATGGGGCCTTGCTGGGAATGTCACTTGGGGCAACACTTGGAAGATTGCTTGGGACATTCGACGGTTCCTTGCTGGGAATGTCACTTGGGGGCACTTGGAAGATTGCTTGGGACATTCGACGGTGCATTGCTCGGAATGTCACTTGGGGCAACACTTGGAAGATTGCTTGGGACATTCGACGGTGCCTTGCTAGGAATGTCACTTGGGGCAACACTTGGAAGCTTGCTTGGGACATTCGACGGGGCCTTGCTTGGAGCCGTGCTGGGAATGTCACTTGGGGAAATACTTGGAAGATTGCTGGGGACATTGACGGGGCCTTGCTGGGAATGTCACTTGGAGCAACACTTGGAAGATTGCTTGGGACATTGGACGGGGCATTGCTGGGAAGGTCACAAACATGACACAATGGGGAGTAGCCAGATGTATATTCTATTGTGGGTGATTGGTCAGGACAACCAGAGTCCGCAAACTAGATGCATACAACCCCCAATATTAGTGGCAAGTGGTCATTCCAATCGCACAGGCTATGACTGAAAGCAGAAGCAACAGAAAACATATCCCCCAGTATTGAATGCTGGATAGTTCCCAAGTCTTAATATCTTGGCTGAATGAAGACGCCTCAAGAAACCTAGCACCAAAGCAAAAGAACATAGTAGTTAGAACAAATTTGAAGCGTGCAGTCTTTTCGTGGTGAAATCTCACATTCCATTCTATCTAGAACTTTGCCAACATTCCAATTTGTGATGTCCTGGTCGAAGAGTTGCTTGAGACATGAACCTATCAAAAAGGTTGTTAGGAATTTCCAAAGGTTCAAAAGCCACACTGGAAGAAAGGAATGCTTACATTCTAGATGTTGGATGTGTCCCATCCACCATCATTAGTCAGATCAGGTACATTTACTGCAGTAGCGAACCTGCATTGTATCGATGGATGATGATAGTATGAGAAGGTGAAAATTAGGGCACAGAACTTGATCAAAGTAGACTTACATAAACATGGTGTACACCCCCCCTTCAGCCCCATTTCCAGTGACATCCCACTTTCCAATCCCACCAGGAATGGTAACTTCGAAGCCAAACATTCTGATTCAAACCACAAACATAAGTGAGAATTTGACATTGTGAAGAATCAAACATGGAAATGCATTTTGTGTCCTTACTCCTCAAAATTCGTCACTTTGGCAACATTCCATTCGTTTAATGCCGAAGCAAAACAACATGTGGTTTCCCATAGCCTGTGATATTCAAAAAGGTTCGTTAAGAATTTCCCAAGCAATCGAAAGCTGACACAGGAAGAAATAAATGCTTACATGTAGCTCATGTCAGTCACCGCTGTGCATGAGAGAATGTAGATGTGTGTTAATCACCAAATGCAAGAAGTGAAACTCAACACATTTGACCAACTTACAACTGACATCCCACTCAGAGATGTCTCCACTAAACTCGCACTCCGAAAATGCACCCAACAGACTCTCAACCTTTGAGGTGTCCCAGTCATTGATTGTCCCATCAAAGACTGCCTGAATATCCCCTCCATGCTGACAACATTACTTGTGTCCTGAAGGTACAAGTGCAGTGCATGTTAGATATGGCCTCTTGTTACCCCCAAATGAATCCTCATTTTCTTACCCATCCATTCAGGTCAAGGTCAACAGTGCCCTGGTAGCCAGCAAAGACATAGCTAAGATCTGTAATCTGTTGGATATCAAAGCATTGAGCTGTTAGGTAAGGCAGTGCACTATCCCCCCGCCCGTTTTGCTTTGCTGGACAAACTTACCTTGCTAATGTCCCAAGTGTGAGCCGGGTGTCCTAGTGAAAGAGCAGAAAAATGAGGTAAGGTTGACCCAAGATGAACCCTAACTTCCTGACATGTGCATACCATATCTTTGGGAAACTAGAGACTCTGAGTCATGAGCTTGATCTGGGTGACAGCAAACAACAACAACAACAACAACAACAGCAACAGCAACAGCAACAGCAACAATGTCAAGAGTTAGAGCATGATACCTGATACCCAAGAACCATTGAAGCCTCCCTCAGTAAATCTTACTGTAATCAGGATCACAAGCACATTCCACGCAGCAACCGAGAGTGCCAAACAATGCATTTCTCAGTTCCTCTGCGGAATCAAAAGACTCGTAAGTGGGAGCCATACTGGGAACACTGCTGGGAATGCCGCTCGGAGATCCACTTGGTTCCGCACTTGGTGTTATGCTGGGAAATGAACTAGGCGCATCACTGGGACTAATGCTGGGAACAGAACTTGGGCTAGCACTGGGTAGTTTGCTGGGGATTTTGCTTGGTCTTGTACTAGGCATGGTACTTGGGGATTGACTTGGCAGGTCACTGGGTGATGAGCTGGGAATCAAACTAGGAACGCCGCTTGGATTGGCACTTGGGGTGTCACTTGGCGTTATACTTGGGAAATCACTTGGCGTTGTACTGGGTGCTTCAGTTGGGGAAATCCCTGATGGAGATATGCTGGGTGTCACACTGGGCAAACTACTAGTACTTGGGAATGCACTGGGGTTTGTACTCGGCTGTTGGCTTGTGCTGGGGTTGTAGCTTGGAAGACCACTGGGCATCTGGCTTGTTGTTGGTGACTCGCTTGGGTTTGAACTTGGGAAATCACTTGGCGTTGTACTGGGTGTCTCAGTTGGGGAGAGTCCTGATGGAGATATGCTGGGTGTCACACTAGGCAAACCACTAGTACTTGGGAATGCACTGGGGTCTGTACTCGGCTGATGGCTTGTGCTGGGGTTGTAGCTTGGAAGACCACTGGGCTTCTGGCTTGTTGTTGGTGACACACTTGGGTTTGAACTTGGGAAATCACTTGGGAATGCACTGGGGGCTGTACTCGGCTGTTGGCTTGTACTTGGGTTGTAGCTTGGAAGACCACTGGGCTTCTGGCTTGTTGTTGGTGACTCACTTGGGTTAGAACTTGGGAAATCACTTGGAGTTGTACTGGGTGTTTCAGTTGGGGCAAGCCCTGATGGTGATGTACTGGGCGGCACACTAGGCAAACTACTAGTACTTGGGAATGCACTGGGGTATGTACTGGGCTTTTGACTTGTGCTGGGGTTGTAGCTTGGAAGACCACTGGGCTTCTGGCTTGTTGTTGGTGACTCACTTGGGTTTGAACTTGGGAAATCACTTGGAGTTGTACTGGGTGTTGCAGTTGGGGCAAGCCCTGATGGTGATGTACTGGGCGGCACACTAGGCAAACTACTTGGGAATGCACTGGGGTCTGTACTCGGCTGTGGGAATGTACTGGGGTTGGAGCTCGGGGTTCCACTTGGAGAGATACTTGGGGTTTTGCTTGGGTTCGAACTAGGTGAAGTGCTTGGGTCTACGCTTGGCATAACGCTGGGTGCGGAGCTAGGGATAGAGCTTGGGCCAGAGCTTGGGTTGGTGGTTGGAGCAGCAGTGGGAGCTGGTATCGACGTCTGAATTGCAATAGCTATCAACCAGGGGGAAAGTTTAGGCAAAGCGCAGCAATCACAGAGACATCAAAGTGCTGGCAAAGTGACTCACCGACAACACTGTTATCTTGCATCTGTTGCTGTTGATTGTGGTTTCCGAGGAAAGATTCAGCCGCACTGATACTCTGATACATAGGCGTGTTATCCAGTTGTGATGATGATACCAAGAATTCAACTGTCGATGTTGTTCCTGTTTGCGTTTGCAAACGTCGTCTTCTCCTACTAATTCGACGCTTTACTGAGGCACTCCCAACCACCGAGGAGCACCCAGTCTTACCCATTGCCCGGTCAGCAGCCAGAAAAGCAGAATCCAGGTCAGCATCGGACACGGCAGATGTGTTTCCAGTGTAGAGCACTTAGATCGAAACGACGCAGTGTTAGAAATCCAAGATACCTCTTCGCATCATACCGAATAATGTAGAAGCATACCATAGTAGTAGGCTTCCACCGTAATCATATCCTGGTCACACACAAAGGTTGTTGGGACGTTTGTTGGCGATATTGAAGGCAATGATGATGGAGCTGCAGTTGTGGGTTGAGACGAGGGGTTCTTGGTAGGATCCGTGGTCGGATTTAGTGTTGGTTCCGGAGTAGGTTCAATCGTTGGTCCAGAACTGGGTGCAAAAGATGGCACTGTGGATGGAATGCCCGATGGTGAGATCGTTGGTTCTGGGCTGGGATTAGGTGTTGGTGAGGCTGTTGGAAGACCAGTAGGACTGCTGGTTGGCTCATCAGTAGGGGCAACTGTGGGTTCTCCTGTCGGCTCCGCAGTTCGCTCCATAGTGGGTTCTTCAGTCGGCTCGATCGTTGGCGCCGGCGTCGGTTCAGGAGCGGCTTCCGTTGGTGAGCTCGTCGGTGATAACGAGGCGTTAGACGACGGCTGGTCCGTGGGAGAACGCGATGGCGCTGCCGTATAGTTGGCTACAGTCCTCGGTTCAATCTCGACAAGTCGAACGACTGGTGTGACGGTGACATTCACGTCTTCATCTGCAATGATGAGATTGAACTCGTCTACGAACTCCCGAACGGCAATTGGTTCATAGTCCGATGGATCGGTGCCGAGTGGACAGATGCAGATGTTCTCGTCGAAGTTTTCTACCAGCATCTTCCGCGTTTGTGACGACCCATGCCTGCTTCTTCTGGATCGCTTCAATGACCGTCTGAAGGCATCATCGAACAAGGAAAATGATCCTGTGGCAGTGACAGGGCAATTACGACACCTGCCAGTGATGAGAAAGACAGCCTGACCCCTGCTGGTCCCATTGTTGGTTGCTTCCGGTCCTGCATCTTCAATTCCTGGTGACGCTGTCCCCAATGTTCCGTTGGCTGCCTCGGTGGTGTTCGTGGAATTCCCAAAGAAAGAGCTAGTGGCATTTTGAAAGGGGTCTTCCTCCTCTAATCTTCTTATCGGGCGGCCCTCCACGGTCTCGATAACAATCTCAACATCGGCGACAATGCGAAAGAAGCCGTCGCAGGCCATAAAACTCAGAAGATTGTAGGCTTCACGAAAAGCGTTCTCCAACGCTTGCTTTTGTTCTTCGGTTAATGACATTGGGTCAACGTTTAGATCCGTGTATGCTGCACTTTGAAAATCATGAATTTCAGCTGAGCATTCAACCTCCCGTCCTTCGACCACATTGTCCGCGGTCGTTGCAACAGAAAAGATTTCACCAGTTGCTGTCATGGTGGCTAGTTTCTCGATGAAAACTGTCTCAAATTCAAAAGCAGTTGGCCCTTGCAACTCCCCTGGCTCAACTCCAGACGGGCAGAAGCAGTTATCGCTCGAAAGAAGCTCTCTTTGCATCCCTGTGATACCTATGAATTCTCTCGACTCTTCGAGCGACCTTCTGCGAAAGGCATCGTCAAAAATCTGCAAAGGAGTGGCAGAGATCAAGGATGAGGTTTCACCCCGATTGAACGAGCACTTTCGCATATTATGAGTTACTCACATTGAAGTACCCCGCATCTGACACTGGACAGTTCCTTCCAATAGCACACATTCGCAACAATGTGAGAAGTGAGAAACCACCGCATCGGGCGTTCTTGCGTCCCATATCACTCTTGGTGACTTACCGGCAGCTGCCTGTTACAGAAAACAGAGTATTCCCAACGTAAGTTTGAACCGCATAGGTTGAGTTTTCGGCAAGAGTTGTATTCGTTGTATTGGTGAAGTTGTCGAATGACGTGTAATTCGACGCCTCCTCGAGTCGTCTATTGGGAAAAATCTTTTCCGGTTGACCAATCCTTAGTTGGACTTCTTCAAGTGCACGAAAGTACGTATCACAAGAGAAGAATGCCATGTTGTTATACACGTCACGAAAAGCTTCCTCCAACAACGTAACTTCCTCCACTGTCAAACTCGTCAGGTTGACTTGTAAATCAGAAAAAATTTCTGACCTGAATTCCTCTTGGGTCGGTTCACAATCGACAATTTGCCCCTCAACGATAGCATCAGCGGTCACATTGATATCCCCCAACGTCCCAGCTTCTTTCTCCTTCTCAATTTCAATGTTGAAAACAACTAGAAAATCTTCCACCGTTGGTCCGCTCTCCCCAGGTTCACCAGGATCCACTCCCACAGGGCAAACGCAAGAGTTCTCTTCCAATCGTCTGGGCCGCTTTGGTAGATCCACATCCCAAGGCTGCTGGGAAAGCCTTCTCCTGCGAAACGCATCGTCAAAGAGCCTGAAAGATCCTGAGTCGGTAACAGGGCAGTTGCGACACTGGGAGATGCAGGGGAAAGCTCTGTTGGCAGCTGATTGATGGCGTTTTGGTTGGTTTGGCATTTTTATTTCCGTAACTTACCTGGCCTGTCACCGAAAACAATGTGTTTCTTCCCACTGAAGTTTCGTTGATCAGAGAGCTTGAGTTAGTGCCATTTCCGTTGAGCGTCCCATTCAGAAACGAAAGCGAAGTCTCTTGAAGCTGTCGATTCGAGAACAATTGTTCGGATGATTCTTTTTCCAGGTTCACGCCAACTACGCTGCGAAACAAGCCATCGCAAACACTAAATGCCATGTCATTGTAGGTGTCTTGGAATGTGCTCTCCAGGACAGCCTTTTGGTCATCATTCAACTCCTCCAGGCTGAGACTGACGTCCACATAAACTGAAGTAGTAAAAAGTTGCACATCGGAGCTGCAATTCACTTCCTGCCCCTCGATCAAGTTATCAACAGAGACTTCCACCCCGTCCAATGCACCACTTTCCTTCCTCTCCTTTTCAACTTGCGCAGAAAAAACAACTTGAAATACTTCTGAAGTAGGGCCTTCTTGCTGCCCCGGTTCAACTCCAGAAGGACAAACGCAAAACGTTTCTGCCTCAAGTAATCCACGAGGGATACTAAACAAGTCTTGATCCATTTCAGATAATTCTCTCCTCCGACGAAAGGCATCGTCAAAAAGGCTGAATTGCCCTGTATCGGAAACAGGACAGCCACGACATTGTCCGGTCACCGAGAATACCGCGGCTCTGCCGCTGAGGACCGCGCCGTCTGCTGATGAGGTGTTTGTTGCATTGTGTGTGGTGTTCAAGAAAGCGGAGTTGTCGTTGTCCAAGCCACTGGAGTCCGCTTGTAGACGTCTTGCGGTCTCGCCAGTCTGCAAACTGACATCTACCACACTCCGGAACAAACTATCACAGACAGAAAAAGCGAGTGCATTGTAGCTACTCTGGAAAACGCCTTCCAGTGTTGCCACTTGCTCAGGTGTCAACTCATCGTAATCCAGGCTCACATCAGCAAACACTGTGGTTGCAAACTCTTGAGGCTCAGGCCCACATTCTACCTCTTGCCCTTCGAGAATGCTGTCCACAGTGACGTTCACTGCGTCTAGCGAACCGCCTTGAAGCTGTTGTTCTTCCTTAACTCGATCATTGAATGCAACCTGGAAAACTTCGGGCGTGACCCCTTGATTGTCGCCCGGTTGAACTCCTACTGGACAGATGCACACATCGTTCGATTCATCCAGCAGATCACGTGGGATAAACGACGGTCGGTGGCGTGGGATCGACCCGTCCAAGGACAACTCCCGTCGTCGTCGGAATGTGTCGTCAAACAAACCAAACTGGCCGGTATCTGAAACAGGGCAGCCACGACATTGCCCAGTAACAGAGAAAACAGTGGTTACGTCTGTTCCTCTATGGAGACCGTCCTCCAATGTGCTGGTAGCATTGGAAGTAGCGTTGAAGGAGGTCCCATTGTAAATGCCTTGCTCCTGCTGAAGCCCTCTTCTCCGAAAACCCAACGGTGAAGCCCCAGTTGAGTCCAGATTGACATTAACGACGGATCTGAATAGGCCATCACATAGCGCAAACGTCAATGAGTTGTACGTGTCCTGAAAGAGGTATTCCAAGGAAGACTTTTCCTCATCGCTCAGGTCGTCGGCATACAATGTCACGTCGGCAAACACCTTTGTAGTAAAGGTTCGGATCTCCCCTTCACAGCCCACTTGTTGTCCTTCCTGCAGTTCTTGAACCGTCTCGATCGAAACCAACACGCCTTGTTCTTGCAAGTCCTCAAGTTCTTCGTTGTAGGAAACGACAAATTCATTAATGGACAACTGCTCGACTTGCACTTCCACGGGACAAACACAGGAGTCTTCTTCGAGATTGCGACGGGGTGGCGTAAACCGTGGCAATCGTTTCGATCGAGTCGACTGTTCGTATTCTTCCCGTAGACTACGTCGAAAGGTATCGTCAAACAATTGGAACGATCCAGTCGATGTGACGGGGCAACCTCTGCAAGTTCCCGTAACGGAAAAGAGAGATCCACTGATACTTCTCTCATCGGGAACGGTTGTTGTGGTTGTTGTATTGGTGGTGTTTGTCATGTTGAATGCCGTCGCGTTATTGTTGTAGCTGCCGTCTGATTCTTCTTGGAGCTGCTGGAGAACGCGTTGTCGAACCGTTTCGTCCTCTTCCAAGGTTGCGTCAATGACTTGACGAAAGAAGGGATCACAGCTGAGGAACGCCAATCGATTGTAAATGACCCGAAAGGCGTCTTGCAACGCCTGCTTTTCACTCTCCTGCAGCGACGATTCGTCCCCAGCTGTGATCAGGTCGACAAAGGCATAGGACGTAAAGATGCGAACGTCGTCGTCGCATGCCACTGTCTCAATTTCTCCCGTGAACAATTCTTCGGATGCAGCTGCTGCCACCAAGTCTTGGTAAATCGATTCGACATCTTGTTCAAACACCGAAGCGAATTCGGCTACGGTCGGAGCCCGTATGGGTGGATCCACCTCCACATTGCGGGGACAGCTGCAAGGTGTGGGGCCCTGACGGTTGGCCAAGATCACGACCGCCGTAGGATCATCGACGAGACTGGTATTACCAGTATTGATTGGGTCTCCTGCGTCTAGTGGGTTGTTGTCGCTACTGTTGGTTCCTGTTGTTGTTGTTGTTGAAAAGTCAAAGAGGGCAAGACTTGCGGGGCATTCATTGCGACAATCGGCTTGTACGTCAAACTGGACCTGGGTGGTATTGGATACATCGTTAAAACCTGCCTGTCCTAGCTCGGCACTGACGGAGGTCACTTTGCGAAAGAATGGCGAATCGCACAGTAGAAACGTGAGCCGATTATACACATCCACAAAGGCATCTTCCACCAGCGTCAGATTGGTGTAGTATTCCGTCCAATCACCCGGTAGTTGCAACACCAGCGTCGACTGTAACACTGTCTTGGGGTCATCTTCGATACAGGGAAAGTCAAAGGTGTCCTCTAACTGACGGGTTTGTTGTTCTGGCTGCTGTTGCTGTTGTTGGACGTGCTCAATCATGGACGACACGCCAAAAAAGAGCTTGGTGGAAGGATCACGAGCAGCAGCAGCACTGTAGTGTTCTCTCTGATCTTGCAGGGCTTGCTGCAACGCCTGCTGAAAGTCTTCACGGGTCATACTGACCGGGTTGGGAGGACAGTTGAGCCGTTCTGGCTTGACGTCATTTTCTTCTTGCTTGATACTACTACTGCCACCATCATTGTCGAAAATCACGGGAACGCCGTCCTGTTTGCATCCTTGGCAGATCCCCATGATGTGATACTGGACCGGCAATGCCACCAAGGACGATGTCTGGTCGTCGCTGATGACGGTAGATTCGTGATGTTTGGTTTGTCGCCCCATTTCCGCTCGCAAAGCCGTCCAATCGGTGCGTAGCTGCAACAAGCGCGTCTGGTGGGGATCGCACATGGCTTCGGCTCGCTGGTTAAACGTATCTCGAATCAACGTTTCCATTTCGTTGTTGTTGGTGTTTCCATCTTGTTGAGATTGTGCCTTGGGTAGCTTGGACTTCAGCAGAATCTCCGAGTCGACAAGGTGGGTTACCACCAAGACGGACTCAAAATAGGACGTCTCGGATGCATCTTCAAAATGCCCCGCCTGATCTGTCGCACTGTTGGTGGCATCAGATCTCGACAATGAACAAAAAATCCACAAGGCCCACAGAGGGCTCATCAGCTGAAGCTTCATCCTTCTAGCTAGCTAGACTATAGACTACACTACTAGCACTAGCTTCTACTACAAACAAAGAGGAGGGTACCGGTAGGTGCCTGAAAGGTTCACACAAGGTACTAATAAGAAGGTGTTCTCGACTTGAATTGACACTGCTCTCTGATAAATGGCATCGGGGTGTTGTTGTCCCAGGTGGATGCCTGCCCATATCGTTCTTCTCTCTTCTTCTCTTTCTCCCTGCTCCCTTGAAAAACAAAAATGGCTGTCTGCGGGTTTGCTGCTTTGCTATATTACGGTTTCCGTAAAGACAGTGGGCAGCAGTGAACGGTGAACCGGCATTATGCCTGGCGGGTAAGGCGGCAGTCATTTATGGAGCAAACAACGTTAAATCCTTCTCGAACTACGAACTGCGCGAGCCCATGTGTGTGTTTGTTGGATGCATGAAGACTGGTCCCCCGTCCTCTTCATCATGTTAACCATTCAAAGTTCATCATGGTGTTTCATCCAGTTTCTAACTTCTTGAGGTGTATCGGTATGGTATCCCCTAAAGGGCATTTCCCCAGGACGTACTAGCCAGGGCAAATCTGAACTCTTTCGAAAATCTTGGCTGGCTAGCTACCATACAACTTTGAGCTCAACTTTGTAGCTCTGGCGTCTGTGGCTAATTGGTCGCGGTGTTTGCTTACTTCTTTTGTTCCATACTAGTAGTAGCTAGCTATCTTTCCTTTGTGGCCGTCCGACCAGCAAGCAATGATAGTAGGAAGAGAAGCAAGCACTCTCAATCTGTTGCATTTCGAAGAGCAGGGAGCTCAACCTACGTACCTGTCTAGTAGATTACGTACGGCAGGGAGCTCAACCTCTAGCTATTAATAGCCAGCTTCTATTATAAAAGCCACCGTCGAAACTACGAAACCACCACTGCGAATTGCTACATGTATGCAGCGGTGGCGCGTTCTAGGTTCTAGGTTGCCACCCAGTACCGGTAGCTCATCCAGTGTACGGTCCTCGTACATGAGCAGATCGTACGATCGTACGTGTACCCGTTGTTTGACCCGATTTTTTGATCGGTTGAACAAAGCCGTAAGACATCCAGTCCTTGTAATAATTTGGAGCGCTGAGGAATTATTGAATGGCGCAACCACGGCACCAGTGAAATGCTGGACAGATTCAGATTTTTAAAAACCCCCAATCTTGAGATTGTTTCCCTCTCGAGATTGGAGATGAGAGTAACGGCACCACATCATGTAGTCTTTGTATCACTCTAGCTGAGATGGGCTTCGCCACTATAGTAGAATACCGTACCAAGTCTTGTCATAAGTCTTTATCAGACTGCCTATCTGGCTAGCTAGTAGAGAGGTCTATGTTCTTGGTTGGACTCAATAGGGCGTCTTGGTTGGGATCAAAGGCAAGCAGTGGGGACAGATATTGGCTGACCTGTTGTTAGTAGCAAGAGAAATTGAAAGGAAATGCTGCTTTTATATTTTGCTGGATCCTCTACCTTCAAACAAACCCGGGCGGGTCACCGCAACTGGAACATCCAAATTATGCAGCCACTTATTCAAAAGTATCGTCAACTTGGTTCTATTGGTTAAACTGTCTACCCAGTCCTTGCCCCTTGAAATGAAGGCATTGGTACCAGGATAATGGCAACGGTGCTGCTCACACTGGCAAGCAGAGTGACCGTTTAGCAAACACTGGCATGCACTGATTGTTTGCCAGCATTGTGAATGACAGGAAGGAGGTCAGGAAATCTTCTAGAAAATGGAAGCCATGAATTTCTTCAGAGTACTTCATGTGTTACTGTAGCGACAGCCCCAAGTTTTCTGGAAACGCTATAAGGTAGCTAGCTAGCTGGTATTTTCTGACTGGTCTACACTGGAGTGCCCTGCAATAATCTTCCATTTGCTGGAACTTGCTTCACGCTGCCAGATGCGTGTGAATCGCAATGTGTCGTCGAATGGAGTTCCTGCAAACGAACCCACAATATGAGTTGCCACAGTCACAACTCCGACATCATTGCTAGGAGGTAAAAGACGAATCTTCATATCTGACAGATCCACCTCTTGAATATCAACAAAACCTTGTTCGTGAGCGTTCAAGTCGTCCTCTTTGGCAATTTTTTGGCCCAAATGGTTGGTAAACCAAAGGTTGTCATCCAGGAGACTATCCAAAACCTTGACATTCGATTTCAGCATGGCTTGTCTCAACACCATTTCCGCATCCTTTAACTCTAGTTCTAGGGCCTCTGCCTCTTGCTGGCTTGCTGATACCAACCTCAACCTCGTGTTGGATTCCGGTTTCAACAACCGAGCCGCACCTGCATGGAGCTCTGGAGTATTGAACGATTTTGAGACGACAATGAATCCATCAGATGGAGATAGCAGCGATAGTATCAATGGCAGGAGCAAGAGCAAAGCCGTACTGCCGATAAAGAACCTCTTCATGTCGGCAAGTGCTCTCTGAAACTGTGATGATCCCATTTGGATCTTGCGATCTTTGCTTTAGTTCGAGCCTTCAAACTGAGATCTTTGCCCAGGGGGGTGGCTCAAACCAATTCGAACTGTTTTTCTTTTTCCTCAACCACCGGATTTGTTTGAAGATCAGCTGAGAAAAGGTGGTTGAGGGTGGTGGCGAGCGGTCGAGAGCGGTTGAAGGCGGTAAACAGGTGGTAAAAAGGCGGTAAAACGAGCGGTTGAGGTCGGTTCAGCGCGGTTGAAGGTGTTTGAAGGTATTCAAGATTGCAGGAAGGTGGGGTAAGACATTCCCAGTTACTGTGGGTTGGTTTGAGGCACCCCCCAGCATCATCCATCAGCTCTGTGAGCTTTAGATTGAAACTACAGTGTACTTTTGCCTGACGTCCGTGACATCGAACCTCTCGCACGTATTGCCAACAGCCACCCAAAAACTCACACATTTTCCAATACAATAGTATTAGAGTGGATGCAGCGGGGCATTTATTAGTCAACAATGTTGGACAGCTGTTGGATCCAAATGGTGAAGTGCAGGAGGATGCAACAACAGCGTTTACTCGAGTGCTCTTTGAAAAACTGAGAAAGTCAAGGCCCCATTGCAGTTCCACTATAAAGTCTTCTTTTTCTTTAAAATAACATCTACTGTAGTAAATCGATATAAACATCTATCTATACTGGCTTCTTAGAAGGAAAAACTGGCGCTTTTGGACACGGCGTTGGCTTGACCTTGGATGAAGTCATCAATGCCACCAAGTCCGTCAAAGCCATCAATGCCCGGCAATTCAAAATCAGTAGAGTTGAGGGCATTCTGTAGAAAGTCATCGAGGGTTTGAATGATTTCACCAACATCAATCGTTTGGTTGACGGCGGGGTTGTCAAACTCGACGGTCCAACTATCGTACGTGAAGCTAACTTGAGTGGCATTCATGGACTCGGCAACCGAGTCTTGATCACCTCCAAACCAACTGCTAATGACGCTCTGTGTAGATCCACCAATGGCCAACTGCATATCCAACATTGGATTGGCCATGGACACGACCACTCCAGTCCGGAAGGTTCCATCTTGGTCTACATCAACCCCCAGACATTCGGTATCATCGGACGACACACTGATTCCTCCTTCCAAAGTAATAAAGTCGGCAGTCGCGAGCATGTCAAAGGTTCCTTCCCAAGTCAACGTGTTGACGACATCCCACCAATTTCCATCCTGGATTTGCACTTGACCCGAATTGGGTATCAACTCAAAGCGGTCCATGGTGAGTGTAGAAAGACCCGTGAGGGTGGCGGGTGCCAGAGTGATATTGATGGGTGATTCACAGGAAGTTAGGTTGAAGGTATCGTCAATCACAAAGCTCATGGGCTGGCCGTCACCCACGACGAGGGGATCCATGTCTTGAATGGCGGTAAGATCGATCATGCCCTCAAAGCCACCTGTCAATCCTCCCGTCAAGCCATCAAAGAATTCCTGTACATCTCCCTGTGGGTTGCCTTGGCCAAACTGGAGCTTTCGTTTTTGGCGCAGACTGGTGGCCACGGCTGAAGATGCCAAGAGAGACGAGAGAGCGAGGGTTGGAATGGAGAGTTTCATGTTTGCTTATGAGTGGATTTGACTTGACTTGTGTTGACTTGTTGTGATGTGAGAAGATTTGTTTTCTCCAAATGAGATTTGTGAGAAAGTTCGATGAGCAAGAGGTCTCCTCTTTCACTCTTTCGAACGATCCACTCACGCCGCTCAAAGATCCGCAGCTTCTCAAGAGTTCTGTCCTGTCCCAGCCTGCAACGCAATACGATTGAAGACTTGGCTAGCTACTGGGCGACAGGAGCAAATCCAGAGCCACCAGACGAGGTTGATAAAGGAGGTTGGTCTGTGATGAGTGACGAGGAAACGCTGTACTTCCCGGAATCCCCCCAACAGAAAACCAATTTAGTCGTGCCAGGTTTGCTCTAAGCCACCAGTCATCGATCTTTCGCAAATGACGAATGGGAGTGGTTCCCGTGGTAAAAGCGGCTTATGTCCACAGCATGGCCGGCCCCTACTAGCTAGAACCAGCACTATGGCGAAAGGACTGCTTCGGGGATGCTGCCGGCTCCTACTCTAGCTACTAGTAGCTGGCTACCGCTACATAAGATGAGCAGACGAATTTGGGGAAGCTCAGTTAGACAAACTTGCAGCCCAGCCAGGACAAGGAAGCAAGGCTTAAGAGAGGGGAGGAGTGACGTTGCTTTATGGAATTGAGTCTGCTTGGAGAGGTCTGAGGGTCTCCCCGTCTGCAATCTGACATCCACCACACTCCAGAACAAACTACTGGAGGCAGCAAAGGCGAGCTAATTGTAGCTACTAGTACCTTGGATGCACCCTCCAGTGTTGCTATTTGCCCAACTGATCGTAACTCAACTCACATCAGCAATCACAGTGATTGTGAGCTTTTCAGGCTAAGGCCCCCAATCCCCCTCTTTGCCCGTTAATGGAGAAAAGGATGGTGTCTGTTACCCTTTCCTCGTTGAGGGCTTCCTCCGTTGTGCTTGGTAGCATTGGTGGTGGTGTTCAAAGCGCTGCCATTCTGAAAGGTCTGCAACCAACAAAAGATCAAACTCATGCTTGGGGGCGATATGCCCAGTGAAAAAAGGCTAAAAGTATGTGATCCCAGCCACGTGCTTTCTACATGTTTTACCACGTGTTTTAGGATTAACATGACAGACGTCCAGACCGACAGCAACTTGCATCAATTTTACTGCACGCGTGTACCGGTATTTACGGTGCGTGTTTTGCTTCATAAGAAGGACAAAACGGACTATTTGCACGGAAGACAACAGGGTTCCAACGTGGCTTCGTGATCAAAGTGTTTTCCTAATAAAAAGCCAGTTGGGCTGTGAAATGCTTAGCAAGAGCAACAGATCCATCCTTGCTTGAAGCGCAGTATAATAGTTGGCCTAGCTGCTCACCTTCTAGATAGGATTTAATCTGTTTTATCCAGCTATTTAGTAGATGGTGAATAGCTGCGAAATGTGCACGCAACCAGCAGTTCTCTGGGTTTAAATCGCTCCATTGCACACGCAAAAGAACGTGTTGCAGGTACCAGACACTTGTAGGCACTTCCAAAAAACAAAGTGGCGTTTCTTACTACCTGGTTCTCGTCTGGACTTGTTCTCTGGGAACCAATTCGAGCGTGGGTTGTAATCTCCGATATGTGGGATCCCACGGTGCTGCCTGTTCCCATCGACCTGTTTTTGGGTTTCTCCATGCTTCTACCAGGTGATTGCCGTGTTGTTGCCGTTGCATCAACTTCTTCTTTGCATCCTGATCCACCAGAAAGACCTGATAGAAAACTGTTGATCCGATCCCTAATGCAACACCCATGAGCAAATTTCGGGGCCGAAAAATGGTGTCCAACACACCGTAAATTCCGCTAGCTTTAGGTTGACCATTCTTCTGCATGTTCTTGTATGTAGCACCGTACTGATAATTGTTTACATTGCTATGACTCCGATTTTGATACCAGAAGCGATCTTGCTGTTCCAAATCATAACGACGCCGATCTTTCGAGTTGGAAAGAATGCGATAAGCCTCCGAAATCTCCTTGAAACGTTCGGCATTTTGCTTGGGGCACCCATGCGGAGCGACATCCGGATGTGTCTCCTTGGAGAGGCTGCGAAAGGATGTCTTGATATCTTCCAAAGAAGCGTCCTTGGCAACCCCCAAGCTCTCGTAGTGGCATCTGGTCGACATGGCGATCTTGCTACTCTTTGTAAGGAGGAAGGAAGGAGGTGCTCCGATGATGAGGACAACATCTTGTGCTGCGCTGTTGAAGTGGGAACGTGGGAACAACCTGGAATTTCTGTGTGACTCACAGAGCTCTTTACCTCCATCCCTACCGAACCGTTGGAGACCGGTACGGTACACAAGCGAATTGATAATCAATCGAATCAAAGGACTACGGTCACTTGTTTTCGAAGACGTGAAAAAACTACCTTTTTCGAGCTTTTTTTTGTCTGAAAGCCTTTTCGATCCACGTGAACGCGCATCAAAGGAGAAGTCCGTACCGGTACGATACGCACCGAGTTGCGCAAATAAATTAAATTTCTCTGAGCGTTTCCGTTATTTGAAGCTTCGCAAAAAAATGTAGTCCTCCCCAGACCCTTTGGAACCAGTACGGTATCATAGACTGCCACTCCTACCGGTATCATACATGTATCGATAAGAGAGCTCCTTTCATAGTAGAGACAACTAACTTGGATGTTGGAGCGAATGCATGTCAGATTTGGTTTCAAAGAAGTTGCATGCAAGCTTGCCAAACAAAGGCATGTCCCGTAGTGGGCAGATATGCCAGATAACTATTGGTGGTAAGAGGTACTAAACGAGGAACTGGTAAGAGGTACTAAACGAGGAACTGGCTGACATCTTCCTTTACCGGTGACTTGCCGGTTGATGGAGTTAGATGCATCAGGCAGGCACCATCCCCATCCATGTGGACTTCTGCTGTGGTACCGTTCTGCCGAATGGCGAGTAACGGTACCGCAGCTGGCTAGAGGTGCAGCTGATGGTTCTTCACAGGATATGGACTGCTACGTTTGGTTGTTGTGCTTCTTTGTTTCAGTGTTCTCTCATCTGCTGTGCGTACTGTACTAGTAGCTATCACTGGCCATCGACCTGTCATCTTTGGCTGCAAAGCAGTTGCTATTGCTTTGTGGTCTTGGTGTTCGGCTGTCAACTGTCAACTGAAGCGTCAACAAGAATTACCTGGCGGACTAAAGCAAAGAGCTACTAGTAGCAAAGTAGCTCAAAGTAAGCACGTTCTTGCTCTTCATGCAGCTAGCTAGTAGTGGCTAGTGCGAGCTATGACAAAAGATGCTATGCATAGCTAGCTACAACAGCCAACTACAGTGGTAGCTAGCGACAGGGAAAAGAACCACCAACGTCTCCCCTCTGATGAATTATGATGAATTTTCTAGAATGTGATGAATTGGTGATGAATTTAATCATTCATCATGAATTAATGATGAAAGTAAGTATATTGGTGATGAATTCATCATGAATATTTGAATTAATGATCAATTCATCATGAATTGGTGATGAAATTTATTGAAAATATAGCATGCATTTGTGTTGAAACATGATGAATTGTGATGAAAATAATTGAATTGGTGATGAATTTAATCATTCATGATGAATTAATGATGAAAGTGTTGAACTTGATGATGAATTCATCATGAGCGATTTGAGTAATGATCAATTCAAGTTGAGATTTTTCTGTTAAATTCGCCAAAAGTCAGTAAAGGGGAGACCTTCCAGACACCAGAAAAGCGAGCACTGAACACTGAACCCTTGTCGAAACCCGAACTCGAGTAGCTGGGTTGTTAAATTCCGCTTGCCCACAAGCTGTCGACAACACAAAGAAGCCAAGAAGGCTTCCGGCACTTGAAGGTAATGAAAAAGATTGCCGCTGCTTGAAACTTACTTAAAATGCACCTTTCCCTCGACTCGCTCCCCTTTCCTGTCTCTGGTGCTATTAATACATGTACAATAATTGAGTACAACTGTACCGGTATGTACCGTACCGGTACATCAAAAGTGGAATAAAATTCCGGAAGCAAGAATAGAAGACGCGATGTTTCGTGCTCGAGCACTGCTTATTAGTGCCAGGAGTTGCCAAGCCGGCTTCAGACATGCTTTAAAAGAGTGGGTTGATTGGGACTGAGAGGCTTCTTGATTCAACCAAGACTGGCTGCACAAGATGTTTAGTATTACGCTAAAGCCTTGGTTACAAGATCATTCAATATTTTTGTGTTCCAAAAGCTGGAACCATTCGATTCAATCATTCAATTATTCCAAATAGATAGCTCTAACTCAGAAAGGTAGACGACTACTTGAGTAGCTAGCATTAATTTTCATCCATTTTTATGGTTGGAGCTATCATTTTTGACTCTCTCGGCCGTTACACTGGTGCAGAATCTTTTGAACCATTGGACTGCACCCCACAGCTTTGTTTGGAAATGGGGGGGGGGGGGCTAGAATAGTACAATTAGCTAGGGGTAACAATATGGAAACCATTGACCAAGTAAGACCAAAAGTCGTGGCTGTGGGGCTGTGGGGTTACAGAATCGCCGAAATCAGTTGTTCAGAGAGGGAAAGAGTACTGCAGAGCACACCGGCAATGAATAGCAGAGGACCCAAATGGAATGAATGAATCTTAGCAAGATCTCTACTAGAAATGGTTATCTTATATACAAGGTAGCTGCAATCCATTCATGATAGCTTTTTCTCACTGAAACATTTTGCTGTTTCGGGCATCGGACACTCAGAAAACTGAAATTTGATGTTAAATAGATCTCTTTTAAGTAAAGTTCTTGACTATAAAGAAGAGTGTAGTAGTCTTTTTTAAAGCTTCGATGGGTTTGAAGTGGCAAAGGAGCTGACGAAAAGTGCATTATTGCACGACTAACAGCCCCTTCTCGAATTTGATGGTCGGGGTTGCTGCAGATGTATGTGGTCATGAGCTTGGTCATGCCAGTTGAAAAAGATTCCAACATCGTTCACTCGCCCATTATCCATAATCCCGAATCCCGAGCGATTGATACGATATTATATTAATAGTACTACACCATTATTCGGTTACTCCCAAACGACAGTCATTCTGCCATAACAACTAAAAAGAATCATGAGATTCTAGATATAAGAGAGAAAGCTTCGAGTTTTACCTGGTAAGTGATAGTGAAGTAAGCTTAAGTAATGGAGGCCTCCATTGTCGAATTCTACTTACAAACACAAAGAGAACCACACTTCTTTACTACTTACTGTGTACAAGTACCGTAATACTCAGAACAACTCAGTATCATTAAATGCAAGGTGAAGTGGTTCCCTTCCTTCGTCTACGACACAGAAAGAACAAAGCGTAGAACAAAAAGCTTACACTACCTTGAGAACTGTTCAAGGGTTCTTCTTCAGTGGTCACGCCATTTCCGCCGCCAAAACCAAAGCAAAACTAAAAGGAAGCTTTTTCGAATCAATCTCCAGCTAAGCTTGCTTTCTATCCATCCCACCAGAGTCTCACAACTCACCCGCGGTGCAACAGCAATTCGGTACCATAGAAACACTCATTCCCCAACTCTTTATTGCAAAACAAAGAAGACCAACATTTTTTGCCTACCAGTGCTAGAAATGGCCCAACAGGGAGAATTCTCACTGTTACTTTCGGCCAAAAGCTCTTGGAGAATTGAGTCCAGTCCCTCCAGCCTTCAGCGAACCAGCATGAAAAAAGAAACGGTTGGATGCTAGGGTTATCAACAAGCATTCTCCCTGTTGGGCCCATTCTCCCTGTTGGGCTGTTCCTAGAGTGCTCTTCTGCTACTCTCCATCTCGCACAACTAATTTCCAAGATGACATCCGAAGACACAGTTGTCAAATCGCCTCCCTCTGATGCTCAGTTTACTCCTGGATCTAATGCGAGAACCTTTGGAGAGCGCTGGAACGAGATGTACCAGAGGTTGTGCAGATACAAGGAAGGTAGGTGAGGAGACGAAGGATATCAGACAGACAGTTGAGAGACCTTGGCCATGATACCCATGGATATCACAATGACGATACACCCTCCTAACCCCTTCTCGTTCTTTGGATACCGTGTAGCCAACGGTCACTGTTTGGTTCCCAATCGATACCCCGAGGATAGGAAGCTGGGTGCTTGGGGTAAGCGAACTCTCTTTTTGTCTGACGCTCGCACCTCTCTTTAAATGATACTAATATTGCAAACTGCGCCATTCCTGAACCTCGTCAGTCTCCGCTCAGCGCCGTCACTACAAAATCCTGACATCGGGCAAGAAGGAGTCTACGCCCATGACTCTGGAGCGGGCCCAGAAACTGATCGACCTTGGCTTTGACTGGTCTACCACCGATCCAAGGCACGTTAGCTGGGAAGACCGTTTCGAGCAATTGAAAAACTTCAAGGTGAGTGAGACGTCATCGTGATTGATAAGGCGGTTGTAACCTTGTAACTCTCTCACCGGTTCTGATTCGATTCAATCATTGCATGACTTGCTTCCTCAGACCACCTACGGCCACGTCCAAGTTCCCATGGGATGGAGTGAAAATCCCTCCCTTTCCAACTGGGTCTCGGCGCAGGTAAGTTGGCAGACACAGGATTGCCCTAACACGCCACTTGCAGCAATCCAACTAACTTTCTCTGTTTCCTACTACATCGATCCGCAGCGCCAAGACTACAAGCTCTTCCAAAAGGGACGCCCCTCTCGCTTGAACCAGCACAAGATCAACCTCCTGAGCAGGGTTGGATTCGTCTGGGAAGCCCAACGAGGAGGACGTAGGAGAAAGTTGGAACCTCTCAAGGAAGGAGAGCGTCCTCCTGCTTCTCCGCCACGTTCCCCCGCTGTCCAAGGAGTCGCGGTGGGAACACCCCAAGACGACGGCAAGGAAACGAGCGACGCTGCTGCCTCGTTGGCTGCTGCCCATCATCATCACCATCATCACGCGGCAGGACTCTTTCCTGGTGGCCTCCATCCTATGTTGGCAAATAGCATGATGGGTGGTGGATTCCTGGACCCCATGTCGCAGCAAGCCGCTTTGATGCGAGCGGCTGCATTCGGCGGAGCAAGTGCGGCGGGTCCTGCGGGGCAAGTGTTGACGCCCTTGCAGAACCGTCAGCTGCTAGCGCAGCTACCAGGAGGTGGCATGACAGGAATGCCCATGGCCGGTATCCCCCACGAAGCCCTGTTGGGTCATCATCATCATCACGGCATGGACCCCACGACGGCCGACTTTGCCCTCCGACTGCAGCAACAAGGACTTCAGGAACAGGCGATCCTCCGCGATCGAGCCTTGGCATCCTTGGCCGCTCAGGGGTCCTTGTTGGGACAGCAGAACCCCGGTGCAGGCATGTCGCACGGGTTACCCTTTGCGACGGCAGCAGCAGCAGCAGCGACTCCCAAGTCGGATCGGGCCAATTTGATTAGTTCGGCCTTGGCGGCAACCAACAAGCGGTCCGCTGGTGCCAACAACGCGGCTGTCGCCATGGGGTTAGGCACGTTCCCGATGGCGGCTGGTGCCATGATGGCGCCCATTCGCGGCAATGCGGGGATGAATGCTAAATCCAGTTCTAGTAACGAACAACCCAACAGTCGAAGATCTTCTCCTTTGGAACCTGGAACTTCCTCGTCGCCCCGTTCTCCTTCCGGGCGCAAACGAGATGCCAGTGGCATGACTATCAGCGAGATGTTTGACCCCGAATTGGAGCCCAACGCGAAGAAGGCCAAGACACAACAAGAAGAAAGCAAAACGGAAGTGGCGAGAAGGAAAGAAGAATCAGATTGAATCTTTTGCTTGTCAAGATTCCTTCTTGATGCCTCCCTCCTAGCCTCGACTTCCGACTCTATGATTAGTATTGATTTAGTTCCTTTCTTTTATACATGTACATGTAATGCATACTAATAAAAGCATCGGATAACAGATTGCTCCTCTGTCATTCAAACTCATTCAATATACCGGGCAGACCCCGGTGATCTCTGAACCTGTTTATTGTGGTGGTGGTTGGTTTGGTTGGTTGGTTATCCTTAGGGTTAGAGTTTAACTAAAATCGAAGCCCCTCATGGGCCCTCACATTTCTTACACATTCTCTTATAGCAACGGATCCTGAATATTTTCCTGACATTTGCACACCTCCCGTAAGCTACCAAGCCACTTTCTCAGATGGAAAAATCTAACGTCTCAACACACCTCAACTCCGTAGCTACCACGACTTTTCTCAGACGGAAAAATCTGACGTCTCACGTTGCACATCTCTAAACTCCCGTAAGCTACCACGCCTCTTTCTCAGACGGAAAAATCTAACGTCTCACGCTGCACACCCTAAGCTCCCGTAAGCTACACGCCACTTTCTCAGACGGAAAATCTAATAACACTACCTTCAGCCAAACTTCAACAATATTACTATGCCGGCCCATCTTTTAAGTCAGCTCGCCCGGTATATCTATTACACCTCCGGTGTCCTTTAACGATACCTGGTAGGTACCGGTAGCATGCGCCACGCGGGAAGGTTGGATGCAGTCCCGTTCCTGGATGACATCCGTGACCTATATCTTTGGGATCCTACCAGTAGCTAGATCTTCTCACAACCACCACTTTCGAGAAAAAACAAAGAGCGAAGATCTCCTTCTTTTTGTCCATATTATCAAGTAATACTACTAGAGTAGTAAAAGAAGAAGACCACCATGGACAAGTACGAAATAGGATTGTCAACTCCCTGTGTTTACTACGATGAAGATTTTCTAAGTCCCGAAGAAGCCTCTGATGCGTATGACGAATTGTGGAAGACCACGGCGTGGGAAAAGACTTCCAAAATCAATCGGTATGTGGCACTCCACGAAGAACCACAGCAAGAACATCAACAAGAGCAAGAAGAAGAGAGCCATACTTACAAATACCGAGATGCTCCCGACCAAGACGAAAGCCAGCGTCGTCCGTTTACGACCACCATTCGAACCATTTGCGAAAAAGCCGAAACTTGGTACAACAACCATCATCATCCTGGTGGCGAGACGCCTGCGCCTGTCAAATTCAACGTGTGTTTGCTCAACTTTTACGAAAATGGAAGTCAACGCATTGGATGGCACTGCGATCGCGAAGAAATTGGTCGTAGTACTCCCATTGCCAGTATTTCGTTGGGAGCGACACGGCAGTTTCAAGTGCGTGCCAAGCAAGGTCTGGAACGACTGACAATCGATTTGACACATGGGTCTTTGACGATTATGGAGAATATCTGTCAAATGCAATATTTGCATTGTCTGCCCAAAATGAACCATGTCACAGAAGGACGCATCAATCTGACATTTCGTTGTAAAACGGCCGAGACACCGGGAGAAGAAGAGCACGAACGAAGAGACAAGTGGTTGGAACGCATGACTCAGCTGAATGAACAAGACAATGATGACAATGACGACTTTGGAAAAGTATATCCCAATCAATCCTTGGCATTGCAGCAAGAACATGGAAGCGACAGCAACGAATCGGCAGCCGTATTTGGAGATATTCGGGAGACCGAGGAACAACTGCAAGATAAGCTGAAGATCATGAACGTCGTCTTTACGGCAAAGACCAACATTGGAGCCGAAGGATACGCCGCGGCAGAAATACAGCAGCTCTTGTCGATTCGCTTCCAGGATAATAGCAATTGGACTGTGGTTCCCAGACCTTGGGGAGCAGCTGGATATGTGGCCATTGGAACTTTGCAATCACCACAAATTACAACCGACAACAACACCAACAATGATGATTCCGATTCTGCTAGTCAAGCGAAACTCTCCTCAGAACTACTCAAACTACGAGCATCTATTTACGTTATGCAGTTTCACGATCGATTTGATCTGGCCGATGTCGTCACACATGCCAAGCTCGAAAACACGGCACAAGTGGGTGGGGAGGAACTCTATCAGTTCTACAAGCAACGTCTCGAAAGCAACACGGCTAGAATACCCACACTACAACAACAACCAAACAAGAAAAAGAAAAAGATTACCTTTCGTGTCACTTGTGAACGCATTGGCGAACGACACAACTTTCAAGCACCCAATGTCGAATTCGAAATTGGTGGAGCCATGTCCGAGTACTTTGCAAATGTCAAACCAAAGATGGAAGATTATGATGTCAATATACGGGTCGATGTCATCAACACGCATGTCATGGTGGGAACACAGCTCAACCTGGTCGATTTGTCCAGACGACATGCCTATCGATTCCGAAACAAGGTTACCATCAAAACAAATCTCGCCTACATTATGCTGCAATGTGCCAATATGCAACCACATGACACCGTACTCGATCCCTTTTGTGGTAGTGGGACCATCTTGTTGGAAGCCATGGAAGTGGAACCGACGGTGCGATGTATCGGAATCGATGTCAATCGGCGCAGTGTGGATGGTGCCAGAGAGAATGCGCGTGCCGTGGTGGGCGACAACAACAGCAGCAACAACGGCAAGTTTGAGTTTTATTGCGTCGATGTCCGCGCCTTTCGAAAACACATACCGGAGGACAAGTCCATTGACTGCATCGTGAGCAATCTACCTTGGGGTGTCCAGACGGGTCACAAAAAGAGCGTCACGGATCTGCAGTCCATGTACGAAATCTTTCTCCGGACGGCCTGGTATACGCTCAAAGATCACGGTCGGATTGTCATGCTTGTGTTGCGAGGACTCCAATTGACACGCATCTTGCGCAAACTGGGAGGACGGTATCGCGTCTTGCGAGCCAATGTGGTCCGGACCAGCAACAATTTGCCTTGCATTGTCGTGGTGGAAAAGCTCCCACGAGATGTATTGAATGATACGGTCAAGGGACAGCTGGCCTACATGTCGCAATTCGTGTCGGTTAGTCGAGAAATGTACCAGGCCATTCATCACGAAGACATTGCCGACGGAATTGATGTCCCCGAGACGAGGCCACACCAAGATTCTGGTAGCTAAGTTAGCTGTTCGGTAGCTAGCAATGAGATTTGCCAAGTGGAAAGTGATCTAGCTAGCTAGCTAGCTCATCCTGAGATGGGTCCAATCCGAATGTTTTTAAAAGGAACGTTGGGCGACAGCCTTTCTCGAATCCAAACAGAGAAAAAAGAGTCCGATGAAAAAAAGTTTGTCGTCCTTCAATTAAACGAAGTAGCACACACAAAACTTGCACGTAGAGATTGAAAAATGCAAGCTTGATCTAGCTAACTCATCCTGAGATTGATAGGATGGGTACAGGCCGTACCGTTATGGTTAAGGAAGGTATAGTGCAACAGCCCTTCTCGAGGCCAGAGTGAGAAAAAGGGAGTCCGAAGTGAAGGTCTCCGGTGAAAACGAGTTTGGCCTTAGAGGAAGCAGCTGCCACGGGGCAAGCACACAAAAAGTTGCACGTAAAGATTGAAAAACAGCTAGAGCTTTTAAAAAAAAGAGCATCTTATTTATTCATTCATCATCACTATCATCATCGTCGTCGTCCGAATCGTCGTCATCACTCTCCTCCAACTTTTGCTTCTTTTTCCATTGCGCCGCCATCTCCAAGAGTCTCGCTTGTGATTTGGCAGTGGCCGCATCGGCATCAATGTCATCTGGGAATTGGTAATCAAAGTACTCTTCCCATCCTTCCTCGTTTCCTTGTTCGTCGCGTCGCATACGCTTGCGTTTGATCCGACGGGGCAGTCGTTCTTCGACCTTGGCAACACTGGCGGGACTTCCGTGTGTCTTTTCGAGTACCCTCCACGAATCCAACAAGAGGACGCGTTCTTCCGTCAATCCTTCTTGTTTGAGTTGATTGTATGCTTTTTCCATAATGGCACGGGCTCGTTCCAACCCCGTCGTCGCCAATGGTTCGTCTGCAGCGGATTCTTCCAAAACATCCGGTGTATTGGCTTCAAATTGTGCATACGAGATCCACACCTTGACATGTCCGGTCATTTCGAGGAGTCGCGAATACAAATTACGTGCTTTGGCATGTTCCTGTTCGGCAATTTCAAAATCAATGTAATGTTTCCAGACTTGCTCCGGCATATCCAGTGACTCTTGTTGAATGGCCAGCTCGAGCAAAGCCCGACACCGATCGGTTTCTCCGACATTTTGTTCCAAGGTGGCATAATCGGTCCATGCAGAGGATTGTGCCGGGAGTACTTTCAGGTATTGTGTGTAGAGCGATCGACAGCGATCGACTTCTCCCAATGCCAATTCGAGGGCAATGTACTCGGTGAAGATTTTGGCGGTTTTTTGTGGCGTGTGTTTCGAGAGTGTCCCAATGGCGCGTCCCAACAATTTGCGTGCTTTGTCGACCTGTTTGAGTCGAACGTGGACTTTGGCGGCTTGAATCCATATTTTGGCAAACGTGAATTTATCATGAGGAATCATGGATAGACAGGCTTGATAGACTTGTGCGGCGCGATCTCCATCTTGACACGTCAATTCTTCGTATACGGCGTAGTAGATCCATACGTAAATGTATCGTCTCCAGGGATCCTTTTCGTCGGGATACGGTGGAACATGAGAAACGGCCCGTTCAAAGGTTTCTCGGACCCGTTCTCGTTGTTGTGTCGTTTGAGTATCGCTACACTGTTTTTCGTATTCCTGTTCCATGGCGGCCCATTCGAGCCATCCATCATAGTCGAATGGATTGGCTTCCAATCGTTTCTGGTACTGTTCTCTTTGTTTTTGTGTAATGACCGTTTCGATTCCCTGTTTATTGCCGTGTTTCTTTTCAAAGACAATGTAGGCATCATACAATTCTTTTCGTTTTTGTCGTTCCTGTTTGGTCAATTCTAAATCTTCTTCTTGATCTTGATCGGTATCCCCCGTGGGCGTCAAGTGCAACAAGGAAATGGCATGTTGATAAATAACACGGGCGCGTTCGTATTCTCCTTGTCGTTCTTCAAACGAGGAAAACTGTTTGAAGAGACGCGCGCCTTGTTCTTGAATATCTTCCGGATCCAATTCGGTCAGTGCCCGTTCAAATACCGTCCGCGCCAATTCGATCTGTGTGGCTTCAAATTCGGCCCATTTGGCAAATCGACAAAACGACGTGACACCGGGATATGCATTGACGTACTGTCGCATGACTTGTTCGGCCCGATCGGGTGCCCCATGTTTGGTTTCAAATCGCGCAAATGCTAGCCAGGGCAAATCGTGCGGTTTCCATTTCATCCATCGTTCAAAGACCGCCCGGCATTTGGGAATGTCGCCCACGAGTTCTTCCACATAAACATATTTGTACCACAAAAAGTCAATGCGGGGCAAGATTTGGACGGCTCTGTCTAATACATTCCGGGCGTGATTGAGAAATTCTTGTCGCAATTCAAAATCGGCATACCGCAACCAGAGTTCGCCACTGCGGTGTTCGACTTCGAGCGCGCGTTCAAAAATACTGCGGGCGCGTTCCAATTCTTTATTGTCTTCTTCAAACCGGGCGTACTTGACCCAGTTACCCACATGTTCTCGGCGATACCGAATATTGTCTTCGAAATGTTTGCGACGATCCGCCAAATGGGCTTGATATTCTTCTTGATCATGAACCTTGACAATGGGCTCTAAAATATGATCTTGTTGTCGATCGGCCGCTTCTCGCAGGATTTGCTCGGTACTAATCTGAATCGGTGCCGGAGCACGATTCTTGACTTGATTCTGATTCTGGTTGTTGTTGCGGCGGGACATGGTGGTGGACGTATGTTGATATAGCTAGCTAGAGTATGGAAGGTAGAGTGGAAGGTTCAGTGAGAGTGAGAGTGAGAGGGTCTTTTGTCTTTTGGCGTGGTGCTGTTGCTGTTGTGGCTGTTGTGGGTGGACGGGTTGTTGGTTCGGAAAAAGGCTTGCTCCGAAGGTTCCACGTGGAGGCATTCAAAATCTGCTAGCTATTAGTACACGGTTTCTATTGTGTTCCTTGTTCTGCACCGATACGATCTTGCTTGGAGTGAATGACGATACTGTATGACGATTCGAGTCGAGTCCTGGCTCAATCGAATCCTAATTAATTTTTGGGAGCGTTTTCAAAAATGCATTAGAGGTCAAAAAAGAGCTCTAATGAATTTTTGAAAACGCTCCCAAAAATGAATTAGGATTCGATTGATCCACGACTCGAATGATTCAATCCACGGCACCGGTATTTTAACCAGATAGATTTAAAGATGGCATCATCTTTTTGTGGACAACCTTCCTGGCAACGACTGAAATAAGGCTCCAAATACAGTGTAAAGAGGAAACAGAGATCAGAAGATTGGAGTGAAGCCCATCTGCCCGACCATGCCCAACCCCAAAGGACCTCCGCAGAAAGAAGCGGTGGTGTTCATCTTGGACTCGTTTCCCACCATGAATGAACCTCACCCAGTCGTCAAGGGAAACAACAATGCTACAGCTGCTCATGACAATAATAGTCGATTGGATTGCGCCAAACGAGCTTTAGAGGGGATGCTCTTTGACATGATGATCAATGCCTACGGGGGAAGTCTCGTCACTGTCATTGTCACCAAGACACTCGACACACAGAATCATTTGGTATACGACAATGACGACAATGACAATGACAATAATCAACCATTTTCCAATTTGACCGAACTCCACGAACCACCTCTCGACAAACCCCACAGTATGGAATACATGTATCCACCTACGTCGGAATTGATTCGCAAACTATGGGATGTTCAACCCACACCTTATTTAGACGCAGCTTTAAATTTGAGAGGAGACATTTGCGATGCCATTTGTCTCGCGGCGGATTGTCTCTACCATGCCACCGTCTCGCCGAAAACCAAACAACCCAAACGATTTCGACGCAAAATTGTTCTACTCACGGATGCTGGACATCCCATTGTCTTGGATCAATCTCAAATATTACACATTATTGATGCCCTACGACAAATGGATGAAACGCCCATTCATGTGCTGGGATTGGGGTTTGGACAACCCACGGTAGAATTCGATGTACCGCTGGATGCAAGTGCTGCCATCAAGCAAGAAGAGGAACAAGACTCTCCAAACAACAAACGAATCAAATCGGAACAAGAGGAACCCATGCCCGATGAACCACCCTCCAGTCAAAACAATGACAACAACAATGACAACAATGACAATGATACACCCACATTTTACAATACACTCGACGATCGAGAACGCCTCCTGGCGAGTTTGACCAAAATGACCGGCGGAAGTGTCGTCAATATTGCCACCATGCAAGAATTGTTGGATGCCAAGGCGGGAAAACGAATTGCCAAGGCAGCACCCAAACAAGTGCAGCTACATGTTGGGCCTGGATTGACACTGCAGGTCCGTTCACTTCGACTACTCAATCAAGAATCTAGTCCCAAAATCATTGAACGAGCCGTCAAAGTAGGACCGGATGGAGTCACTCCTCTCCTTATTGATACGAATAGTGGAGAGGAAGAAGAAGAGACGGAATTTCTGAAAACCATTCGGGGCAATTACTTTGAAAAGATTGCTCCTCCTGAAGATGGTGATGACAACAATAACAACAACGCCGACGATAAAAAGGATCCAGAGACGGGAGCAGAAGAAGACAACCTTGTAGAGATCGACAAGGAAGATCTCATTAATGCGATTCCCTACGGCAAGGATTTGATACCGTATCCCGATGTGGTCAAGTTGGGGCTCAAGTTTGAAGAAGATTGTGGCTACGAAGATGAGACATTTGACATGGCCAAACCGTACATTCACATCATTGGCTATATTCGGCAAAACGAAATCCCTCCGCGCTTCTGGGTGGGCCCTCCCTATGCCATTTCGGGTTGGCACTCACGCAAAGCATGCTATCTGGTGGCGGCCATGGCACAGTCGCTGCAAACCGAAAACATGGCGGCATTGTGTGCGTTCAAGGCTTCGTCCACGGGGAGTCCATCCTTGGCCTGCTTGCTGCCATTCATAGAATCGTCAGAGTCGTCGTCCTCGGAACCAAGCAACCACAAGCCAACGCGCATGTTACTGTTCAAACTTCCCTTTGAGCACGATCTTGCCAACTACCAAATGCCATCGTTCGAGCCCTTTTTGGGTAGTCCAGATATTGATGATGAATCCAACGAAAACAGCTACAGCAACAACAACAACAACAACAAGAGCCAATCTTCCAAGAAGCAAAAGAAGCAAGAAAAGGCATGCGAGGAACTCATTGATGCAATGATGCTCCCAGACGATGTGCTCGCCAGTGACAAGATTGCCTCTCCGTATCAGACTTCCTTTTTCAAAACCATTCTCCAGCGGGCGGTTCGAAAAAACAAGGATGAACTGGTGTTCGTACGCAAGAATGATCCCAACCATCCCATGACACTTCCCGCGGATATCCTGGAGCGTGCCATGCCAGCATTGGAGCAGTTCCATCAAACGTTTCCTATGAAGAAGAAAAAGGTGCTCAAGGGTGGTCGTGGAAGAGAAAAGAGCACACGTCCCACGTACAAGGACTATCTCGACGAGGAGGGGAACTGAAAGAGAAAAATGTCAGGGGGTACATTGTCGTGTGGTGCAATTGCTTCGATTCTGTCGGGTTGGATTGTATTCAGAGCTTACTTAGTCTAGCTAGCCAGCCAGCACGGCAAAATAGGAAGACACTCTAATGGGATGTAGTGTCACAATATTATCAGAAGTAGTTAGGCACGTTTTCTTCGCGGGTTGTATTCGACCTGGCCTCGTGGAGTTCCGAAGAGAGCAAAGAACTACATGTACTATGCATGCATACGAAGACTCGACTCGTGGGCCGTACTGTACCGTATCTCTTGTGGATGAGACTCGACTCGAACACGAATGACCAAACCACCATTGTCAACGGCCAACAGACCTACGAGGAAGAGACGAGAAGGTGAGACGCGAGCGACCCGCCAAACAGAAGAACCGACTTTACCTTCCACGAGGACGAACCAACCAACCTTCACTGTCCAAGAGCGAGCACTGGCCGAGAATCAGAGGAACCTTAATTGGCTACACCCCCAACAGCTTACGTTCCGCTCCAGGAGAATCTAATCCGACTTTCTTGAGGAGGAACGAACGGTCATCAGCGCCATTGTCAACGGTCAACCGCCAACGGAAAACGGCCAAACCCTCGGTAAAAGTACAAGTGTGAGAGGTGGTTGATTGTCAGAGGCCACTTCCAAGCAAAAGAGGAACCACCACAGCGTAAGGAACCATGCTCCAATTATTTTGGAGAATTCGTGTAGCCTCTAGTAGTAATTCTACGACAGGTTGAAGTTGAGAAGCAAACACGACTGTTTTCACTATAGTAATTTTAGTACTCTATTCATCGACGCAAATTTGGCTGCAAACAGTGGAATGGCATGACCTCTCAACGCTCACATTTTCAGTATTAAGAAAATTCGGTCGATACTCAACGTTGAGAGGGAGTCAACCACGATACAACCTATTTTTCTATTTTAGCAGAAATAGTGCTGATCCCGGTACCGGTTGCATACAGATCAATAAGTCTGTACTGTTTTTCGGGACAGCAACAATCTCCGTAAAGAAAGAATATAGATTTGTTCAACTCGTACGATTGGATTGATCTTCCGGGAAGAAGATTTCATTGAGTGTGTGTCGAATTTGGAGAGCGTTGAAAAGTTTGTGGGAATGAAAGACTAAACCATATCTTTCAGCTAAAACAAAGGTTGTTCAATTTCTGAAATTGTTTCTATGATATTTGGTTATAAGAGAAATTGAACAACAACCTTTTATGCTGGGGACGGGGGTTCTTAGCCAACGGAAGCTTAAGAGAGGAGAAACTGCTCTGACGCAAACGCGAAGGCAGCTGAAATCAAGATATCGACTGAAAACAACTCCAACCATTCCTCACTTCAGCTCTCATAATTTCCACCGACAAAAACCAAAAAGCGAAAGCCTTGCATTTTCTGTATCTGAATCGATTCAATCTTCAATGGAATTAAACACAACGACCTTCGACAATGGCGCATCAACCTTGATAATGCCGATAGTCTCCACCGTATCCCTAACCATGACCATGACCTTGCCAGTGCCCGGATGGATTTGATTGGACGTTTCTTTGACGGGGTGGAGTTCGATGTTCAGGCGGGGGCATATTGCGATGGCCCGGAGGAATTGGAGAACGTCCACGATGATCAGAAGGTGAGACATGATTGGACGGAGGTACTGGCGAACGGAATCGCTGAACCGGTGGTGGCCCTTGCTGATATCCACAATGATCCGGTGGAGGAAGCGATCCCCTGGGATCCAGTGGAAGTACTTGCTGATATCCTCGATGCTCCGGTGGAGGAAATGATCCCCGATGATCCAGTGGCGATCCTTGCTGATACGATGGACGAGGCTCCAAGGGTGGTCCGGCAGGATATGATCCCCGATGATCAATTTGAAGATACCCATTTGGAGGTCCAAATGATTGATACCCACCGCTATAGTAATGCTGGTATCCAGGCAACGGTTGATACCCATATGGGTTTTGCTGATACGGATTGGGCTGGTACGCAGGAAGCGGAGGAGGATAATTTGCCGGATATGGAATCGACGGTGGACCCTGATACATCGCCTGTGGTGGAGCCGGATAGGAAGCCGGTGGTGGAGCATACGGTTGCTGATTGGGCAAGGAAGCAGCAGAAAGTGGAGCCATGGCACTCGCAGATTGCTGTTGCTGTTCAAGCATCTTGAGTTTCATCTCGGCATTCTCTGCTCGCAACCGTTGCACTTCGACTTCATTCGACTCATTGTCGTTGGGACCGGAGGAAGCGCGTGCGGCAGGCTTGGAGTCAACCACTTCAACCACATCGGTGGCATTACTCCGTTTCATGACATTGGCAATGCTGACGGCACTGATCTGATTGGAGACACGAGACGCGGTGGCACCGTGCACATACTCTGTTTGAACAGTGGTGCTCTTTTGACGAGCCATGTTTGCAACTTCATTGGAGTTCAAGTCAGCGGAAACAGCTTCGGTTATGGCCAATGCCCGAAGGGCATGACCGGTGCAGGATTCGTAGTCCTCAATGCCAATCAACTTTGCCAAAGCCTTGCATTTCCGGACGATGGAAGCGGGACTGAGGTTGTGCTGAGCGGTGCCATTGCCAGCATGATAGAAGCGGACTTCACCGAAATGCAGAGTCCCGATCCTTCATTCAGCGCAGTGGCTTATGGTTCGTGTTTTGTCGCTGACAATGTCTGGCTTCCGGGTGGGTGTACGACAGGTACAATTTGAAGTATCGGACAGGAGTCCAACCTTTCAAGTCATGATCATCTGGAATGAAGAGCTTGGTGCGCTGGTTAGGTTTGATGTGCGGATATTTGGTGCTCAACTTTGTGGCCTTGCTGGCGCAGATGTTTACCCAAACATACTCGCGGCCTTCCCAGCCACCATACTCTGCGTTGAAGAAACCGAAGCCAATATCGTTGATGTGCAACCCCGAATGATCCTCCCCGCCACGGAAAGCACAATAATATCCAAGACAAAAGATGACGACGAAGACCAAATGATCGAGATTGTTTTCAGGATCGAGTTTCTTGTTCTGGATTGCTTGCATCAAAAGAACGATGTAATCTTTGGGAGCACGCTTCTGGTTGGGCAAGGTTCCATAGCTATGATCCTCCTTGTAATGGCGCTGCATCTTGTCTGTGACAACTCCATTGAATTCACCAACTCCGGAGAACTCTTTGACGTCGTAATCAATGTTCCGTTCGCGGAGCTTGCACAAGAGGTCACGGATGGTCTTCATGAGAGAGCCTGGTTGGAGTTCACCGCCTACTTCACCGCCAATGACACCGGCCGACTTCTTCTTCCACTTGACGCCACAAAGTGTGATGATGCGGTTCATCAAGCTACGCTTCCAAGGAGTCTTTTCGCCTTCCAGATAGTCATACAAGACGTAATCCAACGCGACAAAATCTCCCTTGGCTTGGAGGTATCGACAGTTGACTTTGACCAAGAGCCGCCGGGACCAGTCTTGGTTCGAATCCTTCAGAGTATCTTCCATCCGTTTGACACAAGCCAACTTCCGCGCTTCACGTGCCTGGGTGTTGCTGCCACGCTTACAGTTGTCAACCAGATCTTGTTCGTCTCCAAAATCTTCGGTGGACTGATTCATCAGGCGGCAGATCTCTTCTAGACTCTCGCTTTCTTCTTGAGTACTTGCGGGAAGGGCAAATTCTTCAAGCGCGGGAGAACAAAGTGGAGCGGGATTCGGTGGAGCCTTGGATTGAGATCGAGTTTGTTTGGTTGGAAGGGGACGAGCGACAGACTTCGACTTCTTTTGGTATGGGTTCGGCCCCGGTTTCTTGGCGGTCCCTGTCACAAGAGGATGATTTTGACGGTGGTGCTCCGGATGAGGCACGATGGCACCAGCATTTCCTACGAGTGGACAACCAGTTCCTTCATGGGTGGTGCGACGGGGCGATTTCTTGTGTTTGCCTCTTTTGCGTTTGCTACCACGAGATCCAACGGTGGAGGCTACAGTGGAATGAGCGTCATCCTCGTCCTGTTCCTCGTCCCGCTCTGGCGTGTCGTCTACCTGACCTGGAGGATCGTCTTTTGGTTCCGTGTCGAAATTGGTGATACATTCACCCGATTCGCCAAAAGCCCGATCTTGTTTCTCCCAACGATCGTCAAACGAATGAAGGGCGGCGGCACGGTTCGACTCTTGCTGCTCTTGGTGGGCCGATCGGAGTCTCATTTTCCGCGCTTGCTTTGGATCGGCTGGGAGCGGCGGTGGGGGATTGGCTGGTGCCGCGGCGGCTGGAGGTCGAAATTGGAGAAGGAGGCTGGCATTTTCGACTTGAGAGAAGGTATGGCAGTTTTCCTTGTTGGAGGTGTCGTCTGGAGAAACGGCAGAGAGTTGAGCGAGTTGCAAGGGAGAGCCATCTTCGCTTCCAGAGCCACGGTCGTCTTCGTCTTCGTCCTCGCTAGAATCCGAAGAGTCATCTGGAGGGGGTAAATTGAATTCGTCTTCAGCGTCGGCCTTACCCTGCACGGTAAGTTCACCAGTGGCTTGACTCCAGTGTACAGTTCCTTGACTGTTGTGTTGAGTAAATTCGACAATCTCTTCGTCATCTTCGGCCCCATCAAATTCTTCCTGTACCGCCAACAATGCTCTTTCATTGCCATTGGCAGTGGCTTCTGCTATTGAGGCAATCTGGGAGAAGAGAGATCGACCAGTATCTTGGAAGGACCCTTTGGAGCGAGTGGAGCGACCAGTTGACATGGTGACCTGCTGACAAAGAGGCGGTGGAACTGACGTGAGCGAAGAGGACACTGACACCACTGACGGAACTCGATCGATGACTCGACTCGGCACTCTGGTCACTCACCACCCAGAGGCAACAAGATCAATGAGGAAAAAGAACTAGCCTTTTGACTGGAGATGGCGTGACCTTTGACTGGTACCGGTGAAGGCCACAATAGGAGAAGCGGTAAAGTCGGCAATAGGAGCCACTAGTGACTCCACAACGGTGACGGTTGGTTGCGTGATGTTGTGGCTGTTCAATGGCGGTGTGCTGCAAATTGGATCGGATTTGCAACTGGAGTGGAGCGTGCTGCAGCCCAAAATGGCGCCATTTGGTTGGCTTCAAACTCAAAATGTGAGCTAAAAATATCTTTATTTAGAAAACTCCAATTGGTTACTTAGGGGTGAAATTGTCACATGGTTCCAGAAGATACGCCCTTCCACCTCATGTGGTTCACTGCCCGGGAGCGAGCCCGGCCGGATGAGACCTAAATGGAAATCCGATAGGATTGACATTTAGGTCGAAGCCGGCCGGGCCAGTTCACCACTGCGTGGTGGAAGGGCGTTCCTCTACAGAACTCGCTCGTGGTAGATAGCAGAGGCTTCGTGTCATGTTATGCCGGCCTTGAGAGAAACGAGGTCCCCGCGCGGAACGTGGATGATGAGTCGAACAGAAGAAGAAAGAAGTCATTTGCCAGCCTACGGATCGAAACAAGAGGAGCCTTTCATGGTCGAGCATGAGTAGCCGCTGTAAAGAGTAAATAGGAGGAGGCAACATCATCTTGATAGGAGGCGAGTCCAGGTTATTGTACTTCCCTTTGACGATGGTCGAAACGATGAACGAAGGAACCCTGGCGACAACAAACACCAAACACCATTACTCAAAGTGACTGCATGCTTGTGAGTGACAATTCCGCCTTGCTGGCTAAACGCAACGACGGCGAAAGATATGTATGATATCATCAAGATATCAACAGCCACCAGCCGCGCTGCACTGTGAGACCTTGTCCTCTGTGTGGAAGAGCTTACTGATCCATTATTCCTCCACTGATACTGCTAGCTAGCTAGCAGTATCTGATTCCCCAAACCGAAATTGAACATGGCATCTGACCAGAACTGTCGCACCAAGAGCAATGCCCTCAACACTGGCCTCACGAGTCATGTCATGGCAGAGCAAGTGCTGGGATTTTTGGACCGTGACAGCATCCTCAGTTGCCTGGCAGTAGAGGATCTATCCAAGCATTTTGATCTAAAGAGCTACTACTGTAGTATACATGGTTCTAAACTGGAATCCCAGGTGGATCGTCGAAGAGACCTGGAAGACATGGAAGAAAGCGATGATCATCAAGGTGACGATGAGGATCAAAATAGCGGCGATGAGGATCAGAATAGCGCCAATGAAACTGAAACTGTTGCGGCTGAAGGCTATGATGAGAAAGCTGAAGTCAAGGCGAACATTGGCAACGGGATCGCAGAGAAAATGGACAGCAAAAATGCTAGTAGGACCAGTGTGGTCCACATTGAGTGCGCAGACTGTGTTGAGGCTGAATTTGATCGCGAGCGCTGCAGTCGTTGTGAGCAATTTGAAAGCATGGCTGAAGTGTCTCGATATCAATGCCATGATTGTCAGCATAAGGAGTGTCAATCTTGCTACCATTTGAGCTCTATGGGGTTTTGCAATGCCTGCCAAGAGATGCACTGTGGAAGAGAAGGCTGTACCGGTAAAGAAATCGAGCATTGCCACTGCGGACTTGGTTTCTGTCCTGGCAGATGTTGTGGCGGCCAAGAAAATTTCCTGGAGTGCTTTGATTGTGACAACTATGAGTGCCTTGAGTGTTTCAACGAGATTGGGTTCCATTGTGATGAATGTGACACGTCATTCTGTCGTGATTGCCAAGATCATCGCTTATGTGTGTCTTGTAATGATTATTACTGCAAATCTTGTGGGGAGTCATGGTCCTGCACTACATGCGGAGATGGTTATTGCAAAGAGTGTTTTGAACCGGTCAAGTGTGACGAATGTGGCCAGCTGCATGGTTGCAATGAATGCAGCTTTGACACCAGCTTTTGCTGCGCAGTTTGCTCCAAAAGGTATTGCCACGATTGCAAGGAATATTTTTGTTGTGACCTGTGTACGGTTGCTTTATGCAACTCCTGTGATAAGGGCACTTTTTGCTCTGCCTGTCAAGATCATCATTGTTCTTGCCATGAAGAATACTTTCGCTGCGAAGCATGTGGCAAGGGATCTCATGGAGAGAAGTTCCAGTGCGCAGAATGCGAGATAGTTTCCTGTCCACGGTGCAGCAAGATCTATGCTTGCTCAGAGTGCTCGAAGGAAATCTGTGCTGATTGCCATGACGTCTTTGAGATACGTTGTCGCCAGGGTACTGGTACCTGCAAGCTCACTTTGAAGCCGCCCAACCCTTACCGGTACTGTAGCTAGTCTTTGGCACAAGTATGCAAGGCGGGGTCGAATAATCAAAATGCTTATTTCCAAAAAATTCAACAAGCACTTGGGAATGGGTCCATCGATCATGATTTGACAGATGGTTTGTTCCGGTGGTCCCAATGATTCATGGAGTGGAAAGGCAGCTAACTTGGGGATGTTTGGATACAAATAGTTACATGCTATGTGGAGACTTTAACTCTGTAGCTAGATGTACTTGGCAAAACGTTCCACTTTTCTTTTCAAGTCGAAGCATTACTCCGCGTGTTACCGTTACCCGTAGTGAGCACAGCTGCAAGCATATCTCTTGATGTCGGAAGATCTGGACCTAATATGGTTGCAGTGCTAGCTAGTTAAAGGAGCTCTCTTTACTTCTACTACTATGATTTTAAACTCCTGCTGCCATCTTGTTTTCATGGTTGTTTCCGTTGAAATCTCCAAGTGACATGTGCCTTTTCTCGGGTTGTATCATCGGGATGAAAGGTGGATTCGCACACCAGTACTTTTCGTGGCGGTTCTGTTGTGTCCTTGTTGGGTGCTGTTTCCAAATACCGTAGACTTTCAAAGGAACCACCACCGTAGTTGGAAACCCCCCGCAACCAGGATCGATGCTTGGTGCCAGCGTCTTCCCACCATGATTCCGCCTGTACTTGTTCATTGTCGGCCGTGGTAATAATGTAGGATTCTTCCGTGTCGCCCGTGGAGGAGAGTGTACGTTCCCATACACCACGGACATTTCGTCCTCTGATAAAGAGATTGCGTCCTCCGTCCTTTTGAATGGTTTCTTCCGTGGTCAATCCCACAATGGACAATGCGACGGATCGAACAAATGCCGGTTGATCTAAAAGTCGTAGATAGTCGTCGTACTCTCTTTTGAATTCGTCCGTGATGAGGAGTTCCCAATCTCCCGTCAAATCGACGGAAGGAGCGGCTGTGGCCCATTTTTTAACATTGTCGTTATTGTCGTCAGAAGTGCTGGTTTCAGCAGCTGTTTCAGCAGTGGTGTCGGCATCAGATGTTTCTGTTTCGGTCTCCTCTTCCAGAGCCTCACTGCTGCTGATGGTAGCAGAAAAACCATTGACTTGATCCACCGGTTCTGTCACCTCTAATGTAGATTCTGTCACCTCTGATGTAGATTCTGTCTCGGCATCCTCGTGGGTTTCGGACCCATCCGAAAAACTGATCTCTACTACAGAACTGGTTGGGGTATCTTCTTCTGCTGTTTGCAGAGATATTGGGATTGCCTTGGAATCTCCTTCTCTTTCTCCATTGACCAATTCTGTTGTTGTTGCTGCAGTTGTCGATCGCTGTTCTGCTTTTGCTGCCCGTCTTTTGGCCAGTAATTTTTGGATGCGTCGATAGGGAAATGTGACAATCCGTCTTATGCGGCTTCTCTTTTTCGTGGGTTGTTCTTCTTCCATCTCATCATCATTTTCTTGTTTGGAGGATAATTTCAGCCATGTTGGTGGATTATTGTTACTACATCCTCGGATAGTGCTGGTGGTTGCATGGCCACAGAATCTGCTACAGCAATTCCCGTTGCTCTTGTTCCGGTATGGAACCACCACAAAGGCAGAGACTGTGTTGACTTGGCTGCAACCAAGGAGCAAGCAGAATAACCAAGCCAAGCTAATAAGCTGCTTCATGACTTCTTGGTTTCATATATTATTATTTGTCTACTGTCCCAGAACTAGCTAGCTAGAGCTAGTATTTGACAGATTGAAGATTCGAAGTGTCTTGTTTTGTTACTTGTTGAATTGTTGGATTGGTGACAGATTTGTGGCAGCATCATCATCTTGCTTGAATGACGGATCTTTGTGGAGGCATCAGGCTTTAGAATAGTAGTTGAGGTAAATCAAGTGTTTAAGCTTTACCGCATCTACCTCAACATTCCAAACCTCAGACCTAGTCTACTACCAGTACAGTAAGCAAAGGGATAAGTCGTTACTATCAAAACATATCATAGTAATTAATCTCTTGAGTAGTGGTGTGACATTAGCTTTTTAATAAAATGAGTGACGGTTGAAGAGCCAGATTCGCTGACGTGGCGAGTTCAATTGCCCCCACTTTGGACACCTCCTTTGGTCCCCAACACTGCATCATCATCTCCCACCAACGTCCGTTTTGAGGACACGTAGACATCCACCTGTTGAATCGAATCTGTGATGTGTTCTGGAACTTCTGTTGGACGAGGATGATGGTTTCAGATCCGACTTGGTCAGCTTTTATGCGTTGGTTGCTAGTGTGTGTTTTTGGTTTTTGTGAGCTGATGAGTTTGCGGAATCGAATTCTTTCTTTTCTTTTCGCACTCTTTTGCAATTTGGCTATTTTCTTGCTACACTGTAACACCCACGTACCGTTCATCCCATCGTCCCAGTCAAGTAAACCAATAATCAAGACCATGGTGTATTATCACTCATCACACAACAGACGACACCAGCAGCGTTTGCTGGTTCTTAGCCTTGCATTGTCGGCGGCAGGTGCTTTTGCACCCAACACAATCCAACCAAGAGCCCGAAATCTTTTGACTCTGCGGCATGTGGGCAACAAGTGGCAGATCCCATTCATGACGGAAGCAGAACTGGAACAGACACAAGAAAGCAAGACCATGATTCAAGCGTCGGATTTTGAGACACCAGGAACGAGTGGTAGTAGCGACAGCCCCTTTGCGTTTTTCTTTCCACAAGATACCACCGAGGGAACGAATCAGTCCATGGGAAACTTGGTCGACCGCCTAGACGACAACAACAACAGCAAGGCCATAACCGACAATCTCGTGCCCATCGTGACGGCATTGGCAGCGTTGGCTGTAGGAGCCGGCATGACTGGAATTCTGTAAGTGCAGTGCAGTACGGTACAGTACGATTGATTGGTGTCAAGTCTCTTGATTGATACCTTTCTTCTATCGTTTTCTGGTTGGATGGAATGTGACATACCGTACATTCATAGTATCAGAGTCGACTTGTCTGACACTGTTTTTCATGTTCTGTTCTGATGCTCACGCAATACATACTAATATGACAACCCAACATACAGCCCCGCCGCGGATATCTCGGATGCCGTGGGACAATTTTTTCAAGATCCGACCGCTGCCTTGGAACAGGTCACGGATTTGGTGGCGGGCATGGGCCCTGCCGGCCCCTTGTATTTTGGACTCATGTACACCATTGCCGAAGTACTGGCCATTCCGGCAATCCCACTCACGGCGTCGGCAGGATACCTCTTTGGAGTCTCCACCGGAACATTGGTGGTGCTCGTCAGTGCCAGCATTGCCGCGTCGATTAGTTTTGTCATTGGCCGGACACTGCTGCGTACCACGGTGGAACAATGGATGCAAGAGACACCCAAATTTGCCAAAATGGACAAGGCCATTGGAAAGGAAGGATTCAAATTGATGCTCTTGTTGAGATTATCACCACTCTTCCCCTTTGCCCTTTCCAACTACCTGTATGGTGCCACCAGTATTGATTTTGCCTCCTTCTTTTGGGGGACACTGCTGGGATTTGCACCGGGCACATTGGCGTACGTTTACACGGGCGTCGTTGGAAAGGCATTGACCGTTGGAGGTGACGGCGTACAACCCTGGTACGTTTATGCGGGAGGAGCAGTCCTGTTGGGGGGGCTCGTGAAACTGTTGGTCGATGTTGCCAGCAATATCGTGGCAGAAATTGAGGAAGACAACAACGACGCATGATTACTATGACAACATGACCACTGGGCTGCCTGGATGATGAGACAAAAAGCAACCACTCGTCAGTAGTGGTTGCACCCAGGCAAAAGACGATGCCGACCTCAACTCACATGGCTTGGAGCGAGATGTTGCTTGTCCGATCAGTGAGCTGCATCAATAGTTTAGATTGAAAATTGTAGACTACAGTATTGCATTGAAACTGCTTTTTTTGTTTTATGGCAAGCTTTTTAAAGTGGACGTTGGCTGGGGAGCGGCAGCGCACAACTGCAGGCTTCTTCGTGACAATATTTTTAGTATCCAATCAGTACTAGCACAGCGTACGGGTATCGTCCCTCGGGAGTGTTTTCAGTTCAGCAATTTTGCGAAAGATGAAGCGAACAATCAAAAGAAGCAGCCACTGAGGGCCAAGCCACCCCAAACACAAGGGAGAGTCTTCTCTCAGGTTCGGCGCTCAATTGCTCTGAGGAAGTCCTGTCGTCTGGCAAGCTCGGTTGCTGTTGGCTGGCCAACTAGATTGCCAGCTCGATTGCTTGGTTACGTAAACCCTTTGCTACGCACAAATGAAGAACAAGAGTAGCAGAGAAGGTTGCAATCGCATCCAGAATCATGGTACCGGTAGGACCTGTCGAAAGGAGGCGACGACAGTTTCAGCTCGGACCCTGACAAGGAAACATGCTCTGCAACCAAGGAGCTCCCAGCCAGGACGGACAACGGAGGGATACAGCATGTAGTTACTGGTAGCAGAAACTGAATGCAGATCTACCGTTGCTTGATGGCAAAATCGGTTGGGGGCCGTTCCAGGGCAGCCAATTCGATCGAGTGCTCTTCAAAGCATGGGGAAAGGAACCCCATTGATTTCATTGTGCCAGACCATGGCTCTCTACTGTTACACACCACCGGATGCAACCGTGGCTTGCATCAACAATGAGCGAAAATTGAACTGATATGACCGGGAGCCAGGCAGCCGTGGAACCCCGAGGAGCGTGATAAGATCAAGTCAAGTGTGGGTCCAAACTCTTGTTGGAAGCCCGGCGGTCTTGGGAGCCTTCCTCCACCCTCACAAAATTCTCTTTCCAACGCACAAAACGCAATTTTCGAAGCAGCCATTGTACATGCAGCGTACTAGCTAGTGGTGTCGGACAGCTCCCTCGTTCTGTCCGAGGTTTGATTCCGCTAAAAAGTTATTACACCAATGTAACTAGTACTTGACATTCCCTTCCGACCGCCATAAAAGACCTAACGCTTGATACCGTGCCAGGCTTGGCAGGAACAAGGCCAGCTGTACACACCTCCACAAGAAGCCATTCTTTAGAAAGCACCATCTATCTTTACCATGGAAGTTGCTGCGACAAAAGCAAACGCTGCCAAAACTAGGCGGTCTCTGCGATTCTTGGCAGCTTCATCTATTCTGTTGTCAATGTTGCTTCAGTACATGGGCAGCAGCGGCCATGAACACCGATTGTTAAGGATCAAGGAGGCTTTCGAAGACTTGGCCATGTCCCTACCTTCTCCCGCCACCGATCTGGGTTTCATAGGAAACAGTAGCGATCACGATGCACTGATATTTCATAATCCACGTCGATTTTCCAACAATATTCAGCTCAATGTAGATCGTGGTCTCAACATCATCAACTGCTGGAGTGGACAGACCATTTCTACGTGGATTTACGCGGGAGAGGAACAAATTGGCGGGAAATTCCTCACTTGGAATGCAATGCCCAAGGACAAGTGGGTGTATGGAAAGGACGATGCCATCCACAAGATCGGGGCCAATGACACCATTTTCGTATCGTACATCAAAATGCCAGAGTTTACACACAACTTTCTCCCGCACATTGAGCAAGAATTTGTCTTGATTACCGAAGGTTGGCATGTCCTGTATCCCGATTGGATTCACAGCATTTCCAGCAACATTGTGGAACACCCCAAACTCCTTCATTGGTTTGGCAACAACATTGGCAACTACACGGGAGGCCAGGAACGACATCCCAAAGTGAGTCCATTCCCTTTAGGGCTCAAACCCAACATGCCGGGCGCCCGCATTGGAACCTATCGCGCTCCCATTCAAACATATCGTGAAATCTTTATGGAAACACTGCAACAACCTCCCAACAAGACGACGGGTGTCTTTGTAGGCTTTCTGCGGCATACCAACGACAGACGCAAGGCAATTCCATCGTCGGGGCAGAATCTAGACTATCACAGCTACCTACGATCGATTGCACAATCGGACTATGTGTTATCCCCCGATGGTGATCATCCTGATTGTCATCGTCATTACGAATCACTGGGTCTGGGAGCCATGCCAATTACCGAACTGGATCCGTTTTTGTTTCGACATTTGAACGAAGGACCCGTAATCTTTTCCAACGCCAACTGGAATGTGACGGATCTAGAGGCCAAGCTACCCGCCCGACCAAGGGTCAACCGGAACTTGGTGTTCGAGGAGTACTGGATGGAGTACGTGGAACGAGTTGTGGGACGACCCTTGCGGTGGTGGGATGTGGTACAAGAAAATGCGTCTTTGTTGGAGGACTTTGCCGTCCATGCCAGCACCAGCGAGACTTGAATCAGCGAGACTCTTCGCTTCACTGCGAAAGGCTGTCCCAACAATACAGAACTCAATTGTAGTTGTACAATATAGCAGCTTTTTGACTGGTACGCAGCTTTGTTTCGTGACAATCCAGACAGCATTGTATGTTGTTTCTAGTTATCATCTCTATCTACTCGTACTCGAAGACAGTAGAAACAGTGGCAAGAGCACAAGTTGCAAGGCTGTTATGGTCCAGAACCATGTTTGAGTAGTTGCGTTCATACTCGACAAGACTGCGGTAACCATGGTCGCCAAAGCCGACGCACAAAACAAATTGGCAGCATAGAGTAGGACTTGTTCCTTGACGGAAGAGTGGGATGCCAATTGACAAGACGTGCACGTCATGAACGCATAGTAACAGGCTCCGTAGAGCACATATGTGACATACGCGACCGATAAACGCTCAATCCATGTCATGAGGATCATGGTCGTACACAACCCCACCACCGAAACAGTTTGAATCATCCACGTTCGTTGTTGTTGTTGTTTCAGATTATAATATACGGGTAGCAAGGATGCCGCGACTCCCGCGCCCATGTATGCCGCGCAGATGGTTCCGTAAAGGGAATAACTGCTGCTGCTGTGGTGATTGTTGTTGATGGCTCGTTGGGTCCAGAGGACTTGCGCGTAGTTTTGCATGAGCTCTTCACAGCACCGTGCCAAAATCCAGGTAGTAGCCCATGGACCCCGATGATCGCGAAACAGTTCCAAGACGGTGCGGTATTCCGCCCAGATTTTCGCCCAGCAGCAGCCTTCTGCTGCTTCTGGTTGCTTATTGTTGACTTGGCATGGCTGCTCTATCGATACTGGTGATACTGCCTGATAGCACTGGACGTCTTGCCCCTCATCGTCTTCGGTGTTTGTGGATGATTTTTGTGACAATTCTGTGGACAAGAGAGTGATTTCATCTTGTGACTGTTCTTTGTGTTCTAATGGCTGCTGCTGTTGCAGTTGTTGCGATTGCTGTTGACTTGGAATAAAGACCGAGACGACAAAGGCACAGCAGACACTGACCATGGAAAAATAGTTCAATGCCAGCAAGGACCAGTGGCAGTAAGAAAACAGTACTTGTCCAATCAATCCAGCCATACTCATTCCCAAGGCTTGCGCTCCCCACACGAATCCCGTGGCTTGATGATAGTGACATTTTTCCACCAACAGGTACATATAACACAAATAGACTGCCTTGACCGATTTCCCCACGGCATATGTCAGTTGCATGGCTTGCATACTCCAGAGTGATGTGCCTCGTATCAGAATCCATCTCGTAAACAAAAAGCCACACGACTCGATGTAGAACATGCGCTTGGGTGTGATGAGTTGAGAAGTGGCAGGGACCAACAGGATGAACAAGAGTTGTCCATACGTCGAAAAGGGATAAATGGAATTGTTCAATTGACTGTTGCTAAAGCCCTTGTCATGAACCAAGTAAGGATTCAGGTACGCTTCACTCGGTTTCAGTTCGATCAAAAAGCCGTAAAGACCAAGCAGGGCCAAACGATACTTCCAATCACCATGGTCTATCATCTAACTATCAAACTATCTATGTATCTATATATGCATCATCTGCTGTTGCTGCAGTATTGGTAGGAGTGTGTGTGCTGCTTTTCTTGGAAACTTTTCTCCTGATGCTTGGGATTGTGGTTGACCAAGCGAACACGTACGAGGTGACAACGACATGTATGCCCTCGCCTTGGCGTCATCTTGTTTTGGCATTTTTTAAAATTTCGCTGGGATATTCCTTGGAGTGAATGACGATTCGATTCGAGTCGTGGATAAATCAGAATCCTAATCAATTTTTGGAGCTATCCTAATCAATTTTTGGAGCCGCTCCAAAAATTGATTAGGATAGCTCCAAAAATTGATTAGGATCTGATTTATCCACGACTCGAATCGTCATTCGTCCGGCAGCCTTTAAGTCTTCTCAACTATGATCTGGTACCAGCACTTATTACTGGTACTACGGTATTATTAATAATACCAGGTACTAGTACGGTATACCGGTACAAGGTGCTTTCTTTTACCACCAAGAGCAAGCCTTCGTGAACGAGTGGAAGGTGGAAGGCGTGGCTGTAGAATGCATCAGCGTCATCAAGAAGTCAGTCAAGGATAATTTTCCAAACGGGGCAACCCACAGCGCCCAAGTTTGAGACTGAGATCTCTCCCCACCCCAAAAAGGATCTCACAAAAGCACCTGGATCGCAAACAAAAAGAAGCAAAACAACCATGGCGCACACAGCAGAAAAACTATTGCAAATGGCCGCCCAAAAGGGCGAGCCCAGGGTCGTCGGGAGGTATCGTGAAGCGGACGGAGTGGTGCCTGGATGGCACAAATGGGCCGCCCAACATTCCCAAAAGGAGGACGAAATTGTGATTTGTAGAGGGCGCAACGAATGGAGGCAAGCTGCCTGCGACGACGACGACAACGACAAACACCTGTCGGTGGTGTCTTGGAATATCCTTTCCAACACGTGGTGGGAACAGGGAAAGAAAGACGGCGAGTACGATCACACACATCCGGAACACGGCGATTGGTCGTTCCGATTCCAAAGGCTGCTGCAATGGATGGAGCAATTGGACCCGGATGTTCTGGCGGTTCAAGAATTAGACTATGTCAAATTTGAGACCGACATGTTGCCGGAATTGCAACGAAGAGGGTACGAAGGGATGATGCAACAACCCAAGAAAAAGGCGGCAGATCAACCGTGTGGAAATGCCACGTTTTGGAAGAGCACCATATTCCAACTGGTGCAGCAAGCTTCCTTTTCTCGCACTTTATGTACCGTCCTGGATATGACGGAAGATAAGGTGGGACAAGTATGCATTGTCAATGTGCACTTGGAATCTTCTCAGAGCGACGTTGGCTTTGACCGACGTGCCAGGCAAATGAACTCGGCGCTGGCATACGCCGCATCGGAAGCACCCGGTGCCGCTCTCTTGGTCTGCGGCGATTGCAATACAGGAGCAGACGCCGAGCTCTTTCGGGTGTTGCGGGAACACGAGTGGCATGGTCACAACTTTAGTTCGGTCTACGAGCACCCCAGCACGCACAAGACACTCCCCGTCTCGGTGGCCACCTTTATCTGCCCCGGGGCGCACTATGTGATTGATCACATGCTGTATGCGCAAGATTGTCTTCGTCTCCGGTGTGCGTTGGATGCCTTTTCTCCAGAAGAAATGGACGAACACGTGCATGCCAAAGGGGACGACTGTGGGTTTCCATCTGCGTTTTGTCCGTCGGACCACGTCCCAATCGGGGCCATTTTTGAGATTTTGCCACAACAACACAAGAAGTCAAAAGCGGTGGCCGCTTTGTCTCCCGAGCGCGAGGAAGAACTGGGTCGACAGTGGGACGCCTTGTGCTCAGAGCGTCCCCCGCACACAAAGGGAAAGCCCAGCCCGGAAGAACTGGCTGCCAGGAAAAAGTTTGCCGCACTTGTCAAGGCATGGAAAGAAACACTGAAAGACAATCCCTTGGAGACGGAGTTCGTAGCCAAACTGACAAAGAAAAAGGGTAAAAAGTAGTGCAAGTTTTGAACGCTTTCTTCTATCTAGCTAGTCTGTGCTGTGCTGCTCGTAGACAACGCGGACAACCCCGTCAAGTGTGCCTTCGGTGTGCCTGTGAAAGAAGCAGCAGCCACCAGCAAGAAGAACTCCCACAATCCACGCAATCTTTGCTCCTTTTGCATCTCCGATCAGCCGCAGTCTCTGTTAATAGAGGCATTCCCACATGCATCCTGGAACCAAACACAAACAACCTCCACTGCCAGGGGCAGTCTTTGCCGGAATGGAGTCTTCAACCTGCAACGGACCCGCACGAGTCCTCGTCGAGACATGCTTTTCCGGCGGGTTAGGAAAAGAAGCATCAGCAAAAAGAAGAAGCGGTATGTTATGATCTTGCATCGTTTTGCGAAGCCTCTAATGCCTCTAGTAGCTTTAGTAGAGTATGTATATATCCAGTTCGGGTCCGGTTGCCCCGGCGCTTCTTGTTGTGTTGGGCATGTTCCTCTCCAAGCCAGCTAGCTAGATAGTTTTGGGGCTGCGTTTCGCCCTGCAAGTTTACCAGGTCCGATTCGCTTGGCGTGCTTCGAAGTTTCTTCGAGGTCTCTGGGGGCCCACTGTGGGGTAGACCTAGTCTGCATACCCAACTCGACTATGGAGGCAACGCTACCGTACTATCTAGCTAGAGTCGAGTAGATTAGAACAATCCTCTATATTTTAGCACTGTTGTGGTGTTATTAGTCAGCACTGTTGTAGTGTTATTAGTCAAGCCAACGATCCATCCATTGGCTATGTTGGTATGTTGTCTTTTTCCTTCTTTTTACTATGCCTGCAACAGTCGTTGTCGTTGACATTGTCCTCTTCTTCGGAACCAGGATTGTATTTTGATGGCTGCCAAAACCTGTTGTGGTGTTGTCAGTGGGGGTATTTGTTGCTCTGGACAAGAATCCAGGACATGTTCCTTGTAGAGTTTGGAGCATTGTTCCCTCCATCGACGTGTGACCGGATCGGATCGTCGTCGTCGGATACCCTTGAGGTTTCGTAGCTCCCGTGTCCGCCTCCCACTGCTGCCCAGGGATATCCCTGACGAATCATCCAACAATGAATCGGTGAATGAGACAGAGGAATACGCCCTTGGTCGTTGCTTGAGAGAAGAACAGTCACTCGTATCATCATCCATGGTACTATTGGATGCTCGATGAAGTTGATGATGTGAAAAGGACCCGCCAAAAAGGGAGCTGGATTGGTTATTGTAGGAAGAGTTGACGGTGGTGGCCGTCATGTTGGAGGAATCTTCCAGAAATTTGGATCGTCGTCGCTGCTTGAGGTCCGAGATGGACATCTCCATAGTGTTATGGTTGTTGTAGCTACTGCCGATGGAGGTATCCATGGTGCCTGTACTATGTCGAAATGGATTTGATCTGCGACGGTCGTGGTTGTTGTCGTCGACATTGTTGTGACGATCCGACACGGATGCTGTGGGTGGCATAATGCTGCTGCTGAAATTCAAGTATTCAATGGGCGGGAGTTCGGCAACTGATGCTACAGGCGCAGTAGATGCTTGTTGTTCCAAGTTCATTGCTTGCTGACAAGGCAGTGAAAATGTAGTGTTGTTCTGTGGTAAAACCCGCAGTAGCAGCCTGTGCTGATAACGACTGATATCTAGCAAGTCTCAATAATGGAGCTGAACTGGTCTCGTCTTGACAAAAAGAGGAGTATACCTTTTATGGAATAAAAACTACCTGTTCATGCAGGAGACTTGATTGTCCAGAGAATAGTAAACAGCAACCGTGATACTTGGTCGATCTTAAGGACTCTTGCTAGGTGCAATAACAGTGCACAGCAACTTGTGATGTGATTGATGGAAGGAGACCGTAGTTGATAATGGAAATCGAAACTGAAAGAGCCACTGATGCGCTGGTGCTATGGTGGGAGCAATCTGGTGGTGGCAAAACACAGATCCAGTTTCAGGTCTGAGCCTAACAAGCAGGTCTTGTCTACTAAACAGTAATTCAGTAATTTTAAAATTACAAGAAAGAGGGAAGAAAACGAACTGGAAAATGAACCATCCACCTTGTGCAACTTGCGCCCTGCAAGCCAAGATTCATAGATAAAAGACTGGCAGTTCTACCGGCGCCTACGCACGGTCAATTATCGACAAGAAAGTGCTCTTCGGAAACCACCGAGTGCATCTTATTGACAGAAAATGACTCTTGAAGCGTCTTGACTGTAAAACAATGAACGTGATGTGGCCAACATGGATTAGAAGGGTCATCAATTGATAAAAACCTTGTCAATTCGTAACTAAAACAAAGCATCCAGTAAAATGTCATGACATGTCGTGCCAACAGTACGACATTGTCACCTTTAATTAAGTCAGGCAGTTCAGAGTGATTTGCAAGGTTTGTTCCTCTTGCATTCCATTGTTCCATTGGACATTAACAAGGCACAGGTTATGGTCCGTCCAATGGCTTGAATGGGAGTGTTGGTCATGGTGTGTTGAATCATCAAATCGTTGACCATATTATTGCGAATTTGTACAGGCCGTCACTTTGATTCCGCCATCTTTGGAAATGGCCGAGACCACTTGATCCTCAATGTTGTTTTTATTGCGATATTCGGCCCAAGGATCATCACTATCAGTAGAGGTGGAGCTGCTAGTTTCTTCCTCGGAAGCAGCCTTCCAAAAAGCGCCTCGGTGTTGTCCTGGAACCCAGAGACTATTGTAGTGTACTCGTCGGACTCCTGGACGTGATGCAAAAGGGAGAAATCCGGATTCCGCCCTTAATAGAACCAGCATGCCAACTATTAACCTCATAGCTAAGTATCAAAGAAGTGTTTTAGCGTAGGTTCGTACTCAATTGTAACTATGGAAGAACGAGCGATTTGTGGAGATTAGTGGTGTTGTGTTGTCTTGTGTTTTCTTTTTCTTTCGTGGTGTTGGCCCTGATTCGATTCAGCCATTGCAGTTCGTATGATGTGTTGTTGGCCATCATTTATTTCGTGAATGTCGGCAAACTCTGTTATTTTTGGAGCGCATCATGACATGCCATTAATTTTGTTTGAATCGAGTCGTGTGCGGGGCCGCCCGACTTAGATGAGAGTTTCATTCGTTTCACCTTCCTCGGTTTATTTATTTCGAATGGTGCAATCCGGCCCGGCGCGCACGATTGATTGCGTGTTTTTTTCCCCAATCAAATCCCATTCAATCATATTTACTTTAGAATAAGTACTACTCATAGCTAGTACTGCCTTTGTGTAGCAGTCTGCTCTACAATTATTAGTAGACTACTGGTAGTATCGAATTTCCACAGTGGTAGTAGCAGAGGAGGTGTTGATAGAGTAGTTGTTGTTATAGTTGTGTGTTACTACTTGGTTGTTGTTGTGTGGCTGATTCTAGTAAGCTGGTAACTGGATAACTGGCATCCAGTCGCAGTCATCAGTCATTTTCGGTCCCCTCAATGAAGGTATGCATCATATGCATGGCTACATCGCTCTATCATCGCTCTATCATGTCATTCGTCTCTCAATTCGTCGTTCAACTCAACATGATTTCATTTTGTTCATTGCTCGTATGGCTGCTCTTGCACTCTCTAGCTTCGAGCCAACATTCTTCAATTCACAGCTTCAGGGTTGCATTCGGGCAACAGCTTCAACCTCTATGTCCAGAGTCTTATGGGAAAACCTAAATCCTGGGCCAGACTGCCAGGATCTCATGGGCCACACAGGTAAAAAAATGGCTCAGCCCATTCAGGACCTTGACTTTTGTCTCTGAACTTCAGGGTCCTGTTGCCAGGGTCATTCTAATCTCTCTTCTTGATCGTTCAATCTCTGACACAAAGTCCCCTCAAGCCAGGATTATCTTCGTCGTCTAGTCTCAGGTCATCATCTAGTCGGTTGTAGATCTTCTCTTGATTCATCAAATCGCATCTTCCAGCCTGTTCTGATTCGGCATTCTCGTCGTTTCGCAGAAACAGGGGTGCTGGGAAAAGTCGTCCAGTTTCTTGAACTCGCATGTCTAAATCGTCAAATCTGTGCTCCAGGAAGGCAATGTTGCCATTTCGACCTGCTTTTCGCGGAAATCCGAAGCACAAAAATTGAGTAGTTCGGTTCTAACATAGGGTTGCACAATTTGCGTCACCTCAATTTCCCGTTTTGGCATGTCAAATCTAGCCATTTTCGGTGATATCGGTGCTTCAAAGTATCAGTGCTCGTCCTCCAACACAGAGTATGGGACATCGTTTCCATCGCAACTTTTGCTTCCATCGCAGCGTTTCCATCGCAGATCTAAGAAGCGCATTTTTAGGTAGTGCTAGAATCGACATGCGTGCAGGTACCAAACGCCAACCAGCACTATCCCGATCCGTGACGTAATTTCTTCCAAGAATGCGTGCAGTGATTGGAATCGGGATTGTGTGTTCCACATGGGCATGCAACGAAGGCCCGCCCGGCAAGACTGCCTGCTTCACGATTTGGGATCCACTTTTTGGACCGTCTTTTCGGGAAGGCAAACCCTCTCTTTGGTACCATAAACTATATCCCGATTGGTAAGCGGGCGGTTCCCCAGCACACAGAATCCAAATCACCAGCCAGTGCGCCTAGCTAGTAGCAGCTAGTGTTGGCTAGCTAGCTTGCAGCCATGGCATCATCAAAGAAGGAGTTTGAGTGCCCTTACTGCAATAAAAAAATTCAAATCTGTGGGATATCAGCAATCTCACATGCAACAGAACAAGCGCTGCCACCAACTGATGCAGAAAGCCCTTGGTTTGGACCTTGCTTTCAATCCTATAGGTGCTAGACAGACAAGATCAAGGGCCAGAGCTGATCAGCTTGGTCTCACTGACACCGGTCGGCCCGCAAAAGCACCAAGAAAGGCAGCAAGAGGACAAGATTCCAGGGCAGCCATTCCACAAGGATTGCAGGACGAGGAAGCCCATGCCAGGGCCTCACACCAAGGTAGGGGTGGTTCCAAAGAAGACACAGACCAGCGGAAACCTGCAGCA
>CAICTM010000470.1:0-65185 GCA_903772945.1 Seminavis robusta | reverse complement strand
ATGCATTATCTCCAAAGATGCACAGTCCCTTTTTCATGAATCCTTCCTTTTCAATCTGGTGGTGCAGCTTGCAGGACGTCCAGGCGAGATAATCAGAGGTTGATCCAGGATGAGACACATTTATGTCAAGAAACCGTCGGTGAGCATCGCATGTGGCTTGCATGTTGAGCCCGTATTTCTTTTTCCTTCCACAAAAAAACTTCTTCGGACCACACTCTGCCATCTCACAACTCTCTTCGCTTGGCCTTTCTGTCCAGATGAGAATTCCATCCACTGCGCCAGAACAACAGTGGAAGACTCCACGGCTCAGTTTGTTGAAGCCGTCGGCGATGGTTTGTTGTTCTTCATGACTGGATGGATAAGAGAAGTCAAGCTGCGGGCATTTGTTCACCGCATCTACTGTCTTCCAGACTGAGCGGTAGACATCAGTATGACCCATTCCGTGGACAACAGAGATGTCATAGGCGGCTCCACCAGCGAAGTACCTGATTGCACAGCTGACCCTGCTTGGCATGGGGATTAATCCATTCTTTGCGCCGTTCTTCCATTTCTTTCCATGTCCAGAACAGCCCTCCATGTACGGCTTCAACAAGCGGACAAGCTTCCAAAAAGAAGCAGGCTCCATTCGGTAAGCACGCCTCACGTAGTGGGGACCAAGTTCATTGAAGATGTCATTGACGAACTTTCTCTTTCGATACTGATGAGGCTTTCCACCTCCACGGTTCTCTTTCTTTTCACCAAAGACTTCAGCATCAGCTAAGGAAAGCAAGGCCACTGTGGCCTGGGCGAAGTTGCGGTAGCCTTCCACTGCGTGGCTTCTGGTGGCTGACACCAAAGGTAAGACCAATGTCAAGAGAATAACAGCCGAACAGATAAACATTGTCTAATTTTACTTCTTGTGTCATGGGTGGCGAAGTCAACAATCAACCAAAACATTCAACAATCAACAAGAAAGCAAGCAGGTTGGCATGCAATTGGATCGCATTGGGAATCCCTTGGCACTTGGCGGTGGTGGGAGTCCCAAACTCCGATTTAGCCAGTCAGTAGTTGGTGACGTAAAATGGGAATTCATTTGGGGCCTCATGGAAATGGCCTCCCAAAGTCCGAATTCGGTGGTGGCCAAAAAGTTGTTGGGACTGAGCCTAATCCTGGCCCTCGCTGGCGGCTAACGTAGATAACCTCCCTACGCTATAAAGCCCGCTCAATTGCCATCGTATGCCATCGTCCCCTCCACCCTCCACCAGCCACGATGTCATGATCTAGCCAGCTGGTAGGTAGGGTTGCTAAAACTATCTAGCTAGCTAGCTAGCTAGCTAGGCCCCCTCTCTGGAAGGACTCTTGAGTTCGCGAGTAAGCAAGGCAGCAGAGAGGGAATGGATCGAGGGCAGCGCTATTAGGACTATTGCCCAACATCTAAACGTGATTCGATTCCACCGCAGTAAAAGGGGGTCCACTGCATCGCATGTAGCTACAGTGACTGTACCTGGTACTAGTAGCTAGTTGCTGAAAGGCTTGATGGCTGCAGGTGCATTGTTGCATTCGCGGCTGCAGCTGCCGCCTTTTTCTCTTTCTTCCTCCCTTCTTCGTCAAGTTGGGGCGGTTGTTGTCTGGGTGCTTGTCGCGGCTGCTTTGAGGGAAACCCCTCGAGGCTCGAGCAAGGTGGGAGCTGTTCACGGCTTGGTAGCAACTTTGCCCCAAGGAGCAAGTGTGCGCTTCGCAATTTACAAGATTATCCGTTATGTCTTTGAGCGTCCATAAATCTTCGCCTCCAAAGAGACGGAGTGCACAAAGCGGAAAAGCACAAGGCAAAGAGACTCCTTCACCATGGCCATCACGGCCTCTTGGAGCAACCACTAAAGTCCAAAATCAACCACCAACAATCCCCCACCATGAGCTCCCCTGTGTCTATCAGCAAGAAGCGCAAGAGACCGCCAAGTGACAATGATCGTCGAAAAGCTCTCCGTATGGTCGGTGAAGACCCCAATCTTCTTGGCGGAGACCTCCATCATTTCAACGACGACAAGGAGATTGTCTTGGCAGCCGTGAGTGAAGATGGCAGTGTTTTGCAACACGCATCGCGAAGACTACAAACCAACAAGAAGATTGTACTGGCCGCCGTACAGCAAGATGGTGCTGTGTTGGCAATGTCCTTTATTCACTACAGTTTCCGAGACGATGAGGATGTTTGTTTGGCAGCCTTGCAATCTTTGTCGCCCGAAAAGTCCCACATTCTGCAGTGTATTTCCCCCACACTCCGAGACGATAAAGAATTCATGCTAGCCGCGGGACGATTGTGTACCCACTATGATCCATTTGTGGGCTATGCTTCCGAACGACTGCGCAACAGCCGGAGATTTATCCTCGCTGCATTGGAGCAAGGCAATGCGGCACTCAAGCATGCATCACAGCGGCTCCGAGACGACCCGAAAATTGTCCTGCGGGCCGTGCATCACTCTCCCAAAGCACTCATTCATGCGTCGTATCGATTGCAGAAGGATCGGGACATTGCCATGGCTTTGGTGGAGAATGCAAGCAACACGAATCACAGCATGGAATCGCTCATTCAGGATAGGTTCATGGGAGACCGACAATATGTCTTGGCGGCCATTCACAATGCACGCACCAACGAAGTCTTTGCGCTGTTGAAACGAGCCAGTGGAAACTTGAAATCGGATCGAGAAGTAGTGCTAGCTGCCGTTCGAAAAGACGGCAATACACTCACGTTGGCATCGAGACGCCTCCGCAACGACAGACGGATTGTCCTCAAAGCCGTCAAGCGAACGGGACATATGTTGGAGTTTGCCTCGGACAATCTGCAGGATGACGCGGAACTGGTCCGAGAAGCCATCCACCAGCATGGTGGTTGTGCTGGTATATTGGAGCACGCGTCCGATCGTCTGCGCTCCAACAAGGGCTTTATACTAGACGTTACAGACGGGGATGGTCTTTTGATCCTACAATACGCATCCGAGGAGCTACACAATAATTCACAAACGATTGCAAACGTTATCAAACGGGCTGTCTTTCAAGAATTTCAGAAGGACGGCGTGGACAATGCGGACCTGTTTCGAAAGTTGCCAGAACGTCTCCGAGATGACTATGACGTGGTCAAGGAGGCTATCCTGGGCGATGTCGATATCGGTCGCTTTTCTCCCGAAATGCTCCAGTTTGTATCACCGAGATTGTTGAACGATGCCTCCATTTTGAGAAAAGCCATTCGCCGTCAACGCCATGATCTCAAAAAGGTGGGTGTCTTACAACCCAGCGCCGGGAATCATGCGTTGGATTTTGTACCCATTCACAACATTCGAAGAATGCTCGAACTCCAGGAAGTAGCAGAGTTCCCATTGCGCTTTGAGGAGCTGCCAGTGGAACTACGCAACGACAAGGAGATTGCTCTGACGGCCGTCCGCCAAGACGGAAGGTTGCTCCGGTTCTGTTTGCCAGATCACCAGGATAGAGAGATTGCTTTGGCGGCCGTGACAGAGAACTGCCAGGCAATCGAGTACGTGTCCGAGTCACTGCAATCAGACAACGAGATTGCTCTATCTGCCGTTTCAGGGGATGGTCTGCTTCTGAGGTACTTGCCAAGTTGCAACGAGAAGAGTATTGTCGTTGCTGCAGTGTCACAGAACCCGAATGCCATCACCCATACGTCGGAGGCTTGGAAGGCCGACAAGGAGATCGGTCTGTTGGTTGTTTCGCAAGATGACTCTGGGTCTTTGATTCAATATTTGGACGCGTATGTGCGTGCCGATAAGAAGGTGGCTCTGGCTGCCGTAAGGAAGAATGGAAATGCTTTCCAGTATCTTCCAGAGCACACGCGGGAGGACAGAGAGCTTGTCCTATGCATTCTTGAGAAGAGCGACAGCCAAGAGATGGCTAAAAGCGTCCTCGCCGTCCTCCCACACAGCCTCAAAGCAGACAAGGAGGTCGTTTTGGCTGGAATGAAGCACGATGGCGATTTCTATTTTCAATTGTACGGGTCACTGGCGGCAGACAGGGACGTGGTCCTTGCAGCTTTAGAGAATTGCTCCAAGGGGGTGGTGGAGCAGCTGGTTCAAAACTTGGACGATGCTCTGACCACAGATCGGGAAATTGCAATGGCCGCTGTCAAACGGAATGGTCATTGCCTGTGGTATTTCGCGGAGCTAGTGGATGACAGGGAGATTGTACTATCTGCGGTGATTGCGGATGCATCTGTCATGCAAGATGTGGAAGAACATTGGTCAGAAGACCCAGAGTTTGCCTTGGAAGCTGCAACACAGAACTTTCTTGTCACAGAACACCTGGAGGAGCCGTTGAAGACTGCCCTTCGCAACGATCCTGCTGTTGTAGCACAAGTAGTTCGATATGGTGGCGGCCAAGGTACCGGTGCCCAAAGATGGTGGAGAAGTTTTGTTGGTGAGGATTTCAAGAAGCTTTTTACGCCAGCAGTTGTTGCTCTCAGGAAAGTTCTTCCGGAGACGGAGGGGGGCGATTTCGACGTCATGACAAGTTCAGATAAAGCAACACAGGTTTCAGCAGGCATGATTCTTAGCTTGAGGATGGAGTCTTGGCACCTGTCTCCGCATCTGCCGACCGATGTTCAACGGCTCATCCGTGGTTACGCGGGCATTGATGAAGACATGAGAGTCGCGGAAAGTATCCAGCACTGTGCTCCAGTTATTGGCGCATTCGCTGAAAGAGGATTCCTATGGTCGCACATTCGAGTTTCTCCGTACCTGTACTCGCAACCGTCTGAGGTAGAGGATCCGGAGGCGGAAGAATCGGATGCCTGAATGCCAATCGACATCTTCAACCATTTTACCATCTCTCCCAGCAAGCAGAATGCCAACAGCTGATATCAGCAAGGGCATGGTTGGCCTAAGCTTAGAACCATAGCCATAAACTCGTACTGTAATGTCTGGGCTTGCGACATTGTTCAATCTACCGTGAATTGCCGTGTAATCGAATGATTGAATCGAATCATATGATGTTGTCGTGTTGCGGCTGCGGATCCAAACCAGACGTAGTGCCGACTTCGAGACTTGATTGTCAAGGTTATGGTGAAGCGTTGCGAAGTCCCAACCAACAGGTACCGGTATGCCTCCATTTTTGCTATAGGGTTCTCAGCTGGCCGATTCGTCGTCTGCCGACTCAAGGATGGTTATTCGCCCAGGCCTGTTGATTTGTCGTGATGGTACATGTACATGTCGTCTGCCGAGCGCTTAGTCGGTGACAATTCATTTTTAGTCATCGGCAACCGAGACCACCGGGAGGGGATAGCATTTTCGTACAAAAATCTCATCCACACGAGATCGATACAAGTCTCTATCATGGGGCCCGAATCCTCGTGGTGTCCTGGATAGGTTGTCGTTGATGCCTCCGGTGCGAATGGGCCAGTTTGTATCATCCAAGATGAGGCTGGTGCCCATGTGTTTTCCATTGAAATCCGGAATCATGTTGGCCACACAATCGTATTCGTCTTCAAGTTGATTCATGTATCGATAGTGGTTTTGTGGGTTGGCATCATGACAAGGAAATTTGTGCGAATCTACCGCCACTCGAGGAGCTCCAAAGGTGATGATTGTGGGGTTGTAGTGTCTCAAGTCAATGGATGCCACGACGGCAATGCTTCCGCCCTGAGAATTGAATCAAAAGTGAGCCGAACTCGTTGGTGATGGTCCAGGCAATTATCACGCCAATGCATGCATGTGTTCTGACCACTCGTTTCCTTACCTGACTGTATCCACCCAAAAAGAGTGGACACTGACCTGTGCAAGAGGCAACACAGTTATCTACCTGCAGTGTGGTTGTTCATTCATATTGTGAGTGCAGGTACCGGTACCGCACAGGGCAGCATGGGCTTGATCAAGAATGCTGCAGCTTTTGACGCACCTCCGTAATGAACTCCTCGTAATACTTGGTAAAATATCCATTCTTGTACCCACTCCGAACAAGGCAATCGCTGTCCTTGACTCTGGCGCTAAAGATGTTGGCATTCTGGAGGTAGTCTAAGCAAACATGATCTGTGAGCTCCACTGAGCAGGCAGCAGCCCAACCTTGCATTGCACTCACTTACCCAATGGATTCAAACTATTGGTCCCCTGAAACAGCGCAAAGCAAGCAGGTGTGCTTGTTTTGGACTTGGCTACCAGCGTCTGGTCATTCCAATCGGACCAACAAACGAGCGTCTCGTAGGGTTCCTTTTGTTCTGGCGTCAGGTCCTGAATGGGACCGGATTCACTGCATGTCACCAATAGGAGCAAATCAAACAAGATCTTGGTGTTTTCAATGGTCTCTTTGGTAATGTTAAAGACAATGTTGTTGTTGGATGGATAGTCCGGACACCATTTTTGGAGTTGACGATGACGAAGATGTGGTTCTGATAATGAAGAGGAGGATTCGTGTTCTTTCAGGGGTGATATTCCAATGGCATTGCTTTTCACCAAGTTTCCACTTGATAGCAGCAACAAAGAAACTGATGCTAGATTCTTGAGTAGCTGCATTTGATTCGATTCATTCCTGATTGTGCGCCATGAGCCTTGGACTGTTGCGGTTCTACGTAGTGAAGCTTCGCGCGAAAAGGGCGCATGCACCTCTGCAGCCCCGATTCCTCACTTTTGTTCTTTTAGAAGGCACCATAGGCACAGTCACAGGCCAGTCCACATGAGCTGATGTTGTAGGTCACTGAAAGTAGCTCTCGAGTAGCCCACAAGATATCGATTCAAGAACTTATCGCGTGAAGATCTCACAGTCTACCTGTATGGACGAAACGTGTGCCCGAGATACAGGTAGGCGGTGGACTTGGAGATGTGATAGGATCAGGATCCAACGGTTGATCTTTTTATTCTGTGTGCTTGGCCTCTTGTCGCCCTGCTCTCTACCCGTACAGTACCATGGTACCGACACCGGTACCGATGCAAGCCAACAGAGCGAGTATCTTAGTGACGTGTTCTCAGAACTTTCTCTCTTGTTCTGAGAAACCTGACTTTTGACAATGCCATTGGACGACTCCAGCTGAATAAGGACAATGTAAGGAAGACGTCAGAGCAACTCGACTTTCTCATGCAGAGCAAACCATGGGCAGGCAAAAGGCATCTTCTCACTGAGAGGTGTGTCCATGCAAGCAAGACGTCAGAGCAAAGTCTTTCTCATCCGAAGCAAAACATGGGTAGGCAAAGGCTTTCTTGTTCTCACAAAACGCAAGCTTGTTCCGGAACACCAGAGACATTACACCAGTATCTAGATCTACCACCATGAAGTCCTTTGCCGTTGTTTCCGCTTTGTGCCTGAGTGCTCAATCCGTCGTTGGATTCGCCCCTCTCACTACTGCCAATGTCGTCAAGTCGTCGGCTCTCTTTGAGGCTTCCAGTGGCCGATCGTCGCAATACGTCGATGAAATCAACAAGTTTAGTGAAACAGCCGTGGCCACTTACGAAGAACAACGCAGGGAATTGGAGGACATTTCCGCCATGCTAACCACCATTCGAGAACAATGTGAGAATCAAGAAAACTAAATAAGCAACGGACGGGTGTGCCAATCAATCAGAGGCGAGGAGAGCTCGGATCCGATAAAAAGTCTCGACGAGGCTCAGTTATTTGACAAGACCATGGATCGAATGGTGAAAGAATGAAAGCACGTTCAAGAGGCGTACAAGTGGGAAACGAGAGCCTTTGGAGGCCATTTTTGGTACTTTTGAGCACTACTGCACAAATGTTAACAATCTATAATGTATGTGGAGTGTTCACTCTTAGTGTTGTGGCAGTAGCTGTGCGGAGCTGATGGCTGATGTAGCATGTGCAGTCCGAAGCGCCACTCTTGCCCCCCTGATGTGTGGCAGTACAGTATGTGCGTAGAGCTGATAGCTAGCATGTGATGTATCAAGCTCCACTCTTGGTCTCTTCCACAAAATTTTGAAGGCTCCACTTTTAAATTGAAATCTAGCCCTACGTGGTCTGGCTTAATAAAATGCAGAAGCCTCGGTAATTTCGAAAGCAGGCAAAACATAACCCAAAAGGTCCAACGCAGCCAGTAAGGGTTTGTCTGGGTTCTTTGACGGGGACTTGCAAGCCAATGCCTGCTTCCTTATTCTTCTAATAAAGAAATGAAAAACTAAATAGAGGGTCAAGGCGATGGGGCCTAGGCAGACTAGGGCATCTTTCGTGGGGAGTCGTAGGGAGTGGGCGGGAGCAGGGCAAATGGGGCAATCATAGGGGAAGTCGTAGGCTGGGAGCAAACAAGCAAGAGGAGGGTGGCAAGATTAGCGGATGATGGCAAGTGCACCAATGGCATCCCCGCAGGAACGGCGGTAGCTCATTGTGCCAACAGGGACACCAGAGCCACACATGCTTATGGCGGGCGCGATCAATACCAAGGCTTTGTTCATCTCGGTGCCTTTGTGCTGCTTTGCGGTGGCAATGCAATACTAGTGCAGCACCGGTACCAGGTACCGTATGGTAGCGGTACCCGTATTACCAGGCGCCGCTACCGCGATGCAGACATGCAGACCTGCACGACCGGGACTCACACGGGCTGTGGGCTCAAGACTGAAGGATCTTTCCCACAAATAATAAATTGGGAGTGACGACTCAGTGCTGCAGTACCACTCCCGGAAACTACAGCATGTACCACTACAATAGGTCGGTGGTACAGTGGGTACCAGTACAGTGTGACTCGACTCCAGTCCTGGATCAGAGCATAGTACAGTACACTGTACCCTCCAACCACCAACCACAGTCGTAAACCGCTTTTCCATCACATAAATCTGTTCCCCGTCCTCATCATAGTTCCCTCTAACCCATAGTAATTTCCCGTTCCACCAATAATCAAAAGAGCCCAAGACAAGGATGAACAACCCCACAGGAAGCCCAGGTGAGAAACAAGGCAAAGGCTTGCGGAGGCGCCAAGAAACTACGGAGGCAAACGCATATGCACCCAGAATGGCGCCTCTCGTGAAAGGTGGGCTCCATCGTGGAGCCGAGACTACTACATGTACTGTTGGAGCTGAGCACGTCAATAATATCGACACGGAACAAATACAACAAGACCCTGTTGATGAAACATACGAAGAAGAGCAGCAGCAACAAGGTCTGCGAGAGGAAGGCGTTGAAGCACCTGCCGTAATTACCCAGAGCAACCCAGACCCTACCCCTAATGATCCAAGTCAGCAGGCGGTTGCTGCCTGCACTGTGGCCGACGGCACTGATCTTGAAGGCCAACGTGAAGTTGTCATTGCTGCCCCGTTGAAGCAATCCAGGTTCTGGAGGACTTTGTCTATACTGACGCTGCTGCTTGCCATTGTGATAGCGGTTGTTTTGGCCATTGTCTTCACCAGGGATGACGACCAGCCCAGTGGTGCCTTTTCAGGGCAGCAATTCACACAAGTTTTGTCCGCATCATCGCCGTCCATGGCACCATCAAATGCTCCATCAAATGCACCTTCCTTGGCACCAACAAACTCTCCAATCCCATCTGTGGCGCCATCAGAGGTGCCTACTGGAAGTCCATCGGCAGACTTCTGTGACTTTGGCTTCAACATCTCATGTGTGGAACTCCTTTCTCGTGACCCTTGCGAGACTTTTCGCCCTCCTCTGCCTCCAATTGAAGACTGCGAGTTTGACCCAATTGAAGTCACACTTTTGTTTAATGCAAGTGATTGCATCAGTGGCACCTATACGACGGCTCAATTTTCATGCGAGGACTTCAATGGCGGACCCACCCAATCGGAACCGGCTTTTATACATGTCACATCTGTGCGGAACACCAGCGTTGTTTACTTTGCAGGCATGGTTGCCCCAAACGCTACGTTTTCGCTGACACATCCACAGTTGGAGCTAATATCAGACACTCTGAACGTTTCAATTTACTCCGCCAGCGATGATGATTCAGATGGCAGCCTGTTGCAGGAATCCATATTCGAATTCAACTGCACCGCCAACACCTTTTTGTTCAATAGATTTGGTGCTTTGCAGTTTGTTGGCTTCAAGAGCATCGAGCAAGGAATTGTTTCGCCGTTAACTGACGTTCCCAAACTGGTGTACGACTTTTTGTTTCAGCTGCATGTGACCAACGTTGGGGTAACACCCGCAATCATAACTTCGCTGGTGCTATCAAGCAATCGTGACCCGTTTTCCCTCGACTTCACCAGTTTGGTGACATCAAACAGCGCCAAAGGACTCCTGAATCCTGGTGAACCTGTCCCGGTTGACTTCATTGTTCCTGCTGTTGAAATAGTACCCGCGCAAAAATTGGATTTCTTGCCAGCTGGCGTGGGCATTTCCGAGGGCAACACTGTTTGTGGTTCTACGGGCATACTCTCTGTCACCATCGGGAGCAATTTCGACGAGACGGACGCACCTGATGAAACCGTGGATGAAGAAACCGACGGTGATGGAAGCTCCGTCACAGCTCCTTTATGTGATATCACGGCAACTATTAGTTGTGCCGGGACAACCCCGATTGGCGCCTACGACTGTAGTAGGCTTTTGACATGCCCTCATCCCTTCCCATCAGTTCTGAACCTGACATTTTCGTCAGAGAACTGTGATGGCGCAGCAGACTGTGTGGACTTTTTCCGTGGTGCAGCCGGTATGGACCAAGCAATTGTAATCATACAAGCGCAGGACAGCTTATTGCTAGAGCAAAGTGTCACAAATGGTGAAAGAATCATGCTCCGCTCTGGCGTTGGATTGGGGCCCTACATCAACATTACAGTTTTGGATGACAAACGCACCAGACCTCTCCAGACGCTCCAGCTCAGTACATGTCCAACCGACGCATTATTTGCAGAAGGCACTCGACATGGGGCCTTCACGATCAATTCGGTGACAGAATCTGTTGCAAGCAGGCCACTTGCAGCAATCAAGATGCAAGCTCACATCCAAAATGTTGGTGTCGCCAAAGCAAAATTGACGAAGGCAACAGCAATCACTCCGACAGGAGACAGAAACTTATTTCAGTACCCATACACAAGTAGGTCGGTTGGACCAGGAGACGGCATTGTCGTTGATTTGTCTATTGAACGTGTGGATGATTGGCTTTCTAAATACACGAGTGGAAATCTTTGGGAGTGGTCGGTTTTGGTATCTGGTGAGTCGGAAGATGGACAACCTTGTCGAGCGAACGACACCATCCTAGTCTAGCTAGCTGTCTATAGGAATGTATTGAATCAACCAAAATGCGATCTGGTAAGGCCCTGCCAACAACAGTCTCAAAGCCGCCCTGACTCAAAGCCGCCCTGACTCAAAGCCGCTAGATCCAAGCATTGGGTAGAAGCTGTGGTTGCAGCTCGAATCATTTGCATCTGCTGCTGAATTTGTTTGTTCACGGAGGGGTCAGTACGTGCATCCGATCCAATACCGGTACTAGGCACAGTATTTGCCTAATGGTGCAGCAAACTAGTTGTATCAGCTCCGTAGCAAAACAGTCCAAAGTCATGGCTGCGGGCTTTGTCATTATTGTATGCCTGGTAGAGTTTGAAAGCGGACTGACTTTGTAAAAACGAAGATTCTATTCTTCGATCGTCGGATGTAACATTACGGTTGCATCGCTATTCGTGATCGTTGACGGTAAACTCTGCTCGTTCCGCCTTCCGATCTAGAAAGACAACACCGTGAGTTGCCCCTGTTGTGAACTCCAGCCATCAAATTTTGCAGGCGAAATATGTGTGTGGAGTTCATGGATCGGACCATCACATCATGCATGATAAACGCCGCTTGCACGGACAGCTCTCGATTTTACACCTGAGCGATTGTGCATCCCAGTTTGTTGTCGAGAATCATAGTACATTGGCGGGGTTGATTTTGTTGCAGGTGTAGAATACCGGTAATCTGCTGCTTGGCTCTCCAGATCATCCGTGCCCCCAAAGTCCATGGACGCAAAATCTAGTCCTCCAAATTGATCTTCGCGGGACATTTCATCAGTGGCCATTCGATAGCTTTTTGCGTCCCAGGCGTAGATGATTGTTGTTCCGCACAGTAGGTCTGCGAGGCCTCTCCGATCCTCTCGGATCAATGAGAAAATGGTCGCAATCCAAACAAAAAAGAAAGTCAGGATATTGGTAAGAAAGGATCTCAAGATTGCTTGGTAAATAGTCACGTGCCCAATCTTGCCGTTTCGAGAATCGATGACTGTCAGCCCCATGAATCCCTTTCCAATGGTACTCCCAAGCGTGATCATGAACAACGCATCAAAAACAAAAGCACACAGGTTGACAGCTGCGAGCGGGATCCCGACAGAGACTAAGAATCTCGCCTGGTCCTCTTGCTGCTCTTGCTCAGTGAGGATGGCCGCTTCTTCCGACGTCAAGTTCCCATCTGAAACAGCCTCCACTGCTTCGTCTGAGATCTCTTTTGGTATCAGGGCAATCAGAGCATTGACCACGAGAATCAATAGCATGGCAAAGGCAAGTGTCAGCCCCTTGTCAATGGCATAGGCCAAAAAACGAGAGAAGGTTCCAGCATTTCTGCCTTGAACAGCCTGTGCCAAGAGGGTGGACTTTTTGGGGCATTTCATTGCCTTGCGTTCTCGTACATCTGCAAGGTACTCTTTTCTATGCCCCAATGGCCGAACAGTGGGCTTGGGTGGCAAAGTCCATTTTCTTTTTTGCTTGTCACAGCAACACCATGCACATCGACCAGTGCGCTGAACAATTTGATCCACTTTGATACAAATCGCCCGAAATCTATTGATTACAATGGAAAACATCCCCGATGCTGACGTACATTGAGAGCGTCGAGCAACAATTAATAAAGGTGAGTGAATTATTTCTTTTTCAAGTGTCAAGCCCAGAGACCTTTTGGACTTGATCATTCATGCAGGTGGAAACAAACTAACTTACTGGACCTGGCAATGATTTGTTTCAAATTGGATCGCTCAAGCACAGCATTCACATCCACCCGGTCCACCACTCTGTTGACATCTAGCTTGTCTATCAGGACATCCAAATCAATCTTGTCGAGCAGATTGTTAAAATCAATTTCATCGACAATAGCATTCCAATCAATTTTACTGACCACCTCATTAAAGTCCACTCGTTGCACCACTCCATCGATATCCACACCATCCAGCACGGGGTTTACCACAGCTCCAATGGCAGTGGAAAACAGACTTGATCGGGGGACCTTGAGATTGTGCTGCCCTTGCTGTCGAGGCAACGACTGTGACCGCCGTGGCCTTGATTGACGCGTCGTTGTGGAGGCAGGAACATGGGGGGACCTTGTGTTGGTCTGGTCTGACATCTTCTTTGCCGCTGTACTATGGCTAACTAACCAAGCAATGGTCAGGGGGGCAGGGGAGCTAAGGTTGTTAGTAGGAGGAGGAGGACATCTGTGCTAGGAAAGGGCATGTGCTGGTTCGTAGTGGGCGGCATAATACTGTACTGCACCTTTTGGTTGGTGTGGACGGGGATCTTTACCTCGGCAGGTAAACTGCCTGAGTTCTCAACCCCTTTAATGCTATTTGGTCTCCCAGACCACGCTCCTTTTGGTTACCCCCTCAGTTGCACTCTGAAATCGATTGGCTCGCGTTTACTGTGTAAATTAGTGTACCCGCACTTCAGTTGCAGAATCAACGGTCATGTGTATCTTTAAGTAACAAGTTCCCTTTCGAAATTTTTAGATCGATTCGTGGATGAAGTTGCTAAGGTTAAGGATAAACCGATCGTCCCCCAGTCGACGTCGAGCGAAAGTCCATTATTGAAGGCGCAGCACTGACTTCTCTCCCTCATTGAATTCGTATGGTAAACAGGAGGTAAATCCAAGCTTGGCCGACAACAATGTTGAATCGAATCGATCAATCGATCGAATTGAAGGTGCAGATTCGAAAGCCATCCCTCATTCATTTCTATGGACCATGGGCAGGCAGTCAGATCTCGGCCGTCAACAGGTGAGTTGTTTTAATTATTCGAATCGAATCAATCGGTCGCACCTCTGTTATCCTCCCTCTGTTATCCAAGCCTCACTCAAGCCGGCTTTCTTTGGTGCAGAAGCGAAAGCCATTCCTCATTGAATCTTATGGACCATGGGATGGCAGTCAGTTCTCGGCCCATGAAGGCCAAGTTGGTGCAATTTGAAAAACAAGAGTAAGTCTCCGGTCGTCTGCAGTTGAGCACAGAAAACAAAACTCATATCTATTTGTTGTTTTCTCTGCTGTAACTGCTGACGGCCGAGGAAATCCCATTGTCGAACGAACGATCGTCGCTCCGGAGAACAAGAAGAGGAGAGGCTACACTAGGAGGAGACTGTTAACTCCAGCCTACCACAGCCTGAACGGATCGTCGTCGAGTCATTGAAAGGGAACAGGAGCAAGGCTAGCTACTCGACAACACACAGAGAGTGGATCCTCTACCGGATTCATCCCTTCTTGTTATTTCCTACTGTTTTGGTGGTGATTCCTGTGTCGGTACCCATTTTCCTGTATGCGCAAATCAAGTACTGTTGCCACTCTAGACTACGGCACTGCGGTAAATGGCTGGATTAACAATATTCGGTTTTGTGCATGTATTCGTCATAAGGATCCAATGCGAGGTAACTGAGTGCAGCAAGCAAAGTCGAATCTGAGTGTGTTCGGTACTGTTGCCACTGTCACTGATCATGAACTCTACGGTAGCCGGCTACAACATGGCTGGATTGACAATGTTCGGTTGTGCATGTATTCGTCATAAGGATCAATGCAAGGTACTGGTAACGGAGTGTAGCCAGTAAAGCGGAACCTGAGTGTGTTCGGTACTGTTGCCACTGTCACCGATCGATGAACTCTACGATAGCTGACTACGATGGCTGGATTGACAATGTTCGGTTGTGCATGTATTCGTCATAAGGATCCAATGCAAGGTACCGGTAACCGTAGCGAGCAAAGCCGAACTTTCGGTATTGTTGCCACTGTCGTCGGGATGGGTAGCTATACCGCAGCCGGCAACAATTGGTGGATTCATTATGTTCGGTTGTGCATGTAGTCTATTCGTCATAAGGATCCAATGCAAGATACCGGCAACGGAGTGTAGTCTGCAAACGGAACCTGAGTGTGTTCGGTACTGTTGACACTGTTGCCGATGTAACTGTACGGTAGCCGACTACAATGGCTGGATTAACAATAGTCGGTTTTGTGCATGTATTCGTCATAAGGATCCAATGCGAGGTAACCGAGTGCAGCGAGCAAAGTCGAACCTGAGTGTGTTCGGTACTGTTGCCACTGTCACTGATCGATGAACTCTACTGTAACTGGCTACGATGGCTGGATTGACAATGTTCGGTTGTGTATGTATTCGTCATAAGGATCCAATGCATGTTACCGGTAACGGAGTGTAGCCAGTAAAACGGAACCTGAGTGTGTACGGTACTGTTGCCACTGTCACCGATTGATGTAACTCGACGGTAACTGGCTACAATGGCTGGATTGACAATATTCTGTTGTGCATGCATTCGTCAAAAGGATCCAATGCGAGGTACCGGTAACCGTAGCGAGCAAAGCCGAACTTTTGGTACTGTTGCCACTGTCGTCGATGTAGCTATACCACAGCCGGCTACAATGGGTGGATTCATAATGTTCGGTTGTGCATGTAGTCTATTCGTCATAAGGATCCAATACAAGATACCGGCAACGGAGTGTAGTCTGCAAACGGAACCTGAGTGTGTTCGGTACTGTTGACACTGTCGCCGATGTAACTGTACGGTAGCCGACTACAATGGCTGGATTAACAATAGTCGGTTTTGTGCATGTATTCATCATAAGGATCCAATGTGAGGTAACCGAGTGCAGCGAGCAAAGAGGAACCTGAGTGTGTTCAGTACTGTTGCCACTGTCACTGATCGATGAAGTCTACTGTAACTGGCTACGGTGGCTGGATTGACAATGTTCGGTTGTGCATGTATTCGTCATAAGGATCCAATGCAAGGTACTGGCAACGGAGTGTAGCCAGTAAAGCGGAACCTGAGTGTGTTCGGTACTGTTGCCACTGTCACGGATCGATGTAACTCTCTGCCTACGGTACCTACCGTAGCTGGCTATACAATGGCTGGATTGCATCTAAAGTAGCGAGCAAACTGAGGAAACAGGAGACTACCGCTGAAAAAAAGCCGAATTTCCTATTCCCCAGAAGCCAAAGTATAAGGATAGAGATAGTCATAAGCCAACAAAACTGAACATTGATGGTTCAATACAAGTTAGGGGTAGGAATAAATCATTAATATTTAAGGTTAGTGCAATCAGCACAACAGCACAATAAGCCAGCAGGAGCTGTAAAGGTTAGAGTTACAATAAGGGAATGGCAGCTGGTAAATTATAGAGTAGCGGGCGGCAACACACGACGTAGTCGGGTGTTGTCGCCAGGGCTAGCTTAATAAAAAGAAGGTTGCAATGAGGGAATGAATCATACCGGGCGGCAACACATGACGTAGTCGGGTGTTGTCGCCAGGGCTGGCTTGAAAGATGGTTGCAATCTCGAACATGATCCTCCTTCTTCTATCTGTCTTTCTGCCGAGGTATCGCAGCTCCCGCTGACTTATCTTTGCGAAAAAATGAGGTGTGCGTCACAAGCCAGTCCCGCACCAGCCTCCACGCTGCAATGCCGTCGTGGAATTCGCGGTGCCAACACCTCTCAGGCCATCGCTTGCAGGCGGGCTGACTGAGGAAACATATTTTACCTTCCTGCTTCAGCCCCATCAAAATATGGTTGTTGAGCAGTTGCGGCATATGCACGAACGATGCACACAGTAACTGGTTCTTATTCGGCCCGTCAAACGTCTTCTGTCTCCACCATGGCTGATCCTGCATGCACAAAGTTTCTCCCGGCAGCTAATGCGCAACTCAGCATAGTAGAATGTGACCGCCTCGTCTAAGATATGAAGTCGCAGCACGTTCCTTTTGTCCCACTGTTCATCTGGAAGTGCCCGCCTCCTGAAGGGCTGAAGCTATTGAGCCAAACTATAAATGTTGGAACAGATGTTGTAACAGATTATCTTTATATAGTAAAAGTACACAGCACAATGTTTTGCTAGCCAGACAGCAATCTGCTGCCTTCAATCAGAAAAACTATGAGTCCGACGACGTTAAGACGCTCAGGCGCTTTGCAAGCTGCTTCGCATAAAGTGTGATTTCCCGTTCGGTCTTGTCATGGATGATGCCGGAGAGAATTCTGAAGGCTTCCACACGGATAGGATCGGGGTCTTCTAACCACAGGCTCCTGTTCTTCTCTACAAACTCTTTGAGAATGTGATAGCGTCCTTCAATCACCAAATCCATCCAAAGGTGTTGTTCCCCAATGAAATAGCCTCCACGGTTCTTGAACTTGGCGTTGTAGGACACCCACACCAACTTGCTACAAATGGAATCATCTGTCTTCCAGCCCTTCTGATCATCTCCAAACTCCGGGTCTGTCATAGGCTTCTTCGATGAAACAATGGTGCAATCAACGAAGATATCAATAATGTCCTCGGCATTTTCAAGAGGTTCTGTCTCTGCAAGTTGCCTTGATTCCGACTCGAGAACAGTCTCTTCGTCACCCTTTTCCAAGCGGCGCCGTCCTGTAGGCATGGGCACAGGAATGTTGTTTGGGGCTGGTGTGGGTGAGTCGAATGGGAAAGGTGTTGGCTCCGAAATCTCCAATGTGTATGGGCCAGTGTCACCATCCCATCCATACACAAAGATTGAATAGGCAACACCGACAACAGAATTAAATGAAAGTGTTGACTGAAGCCCGCAGAAGTCATCATTGCCAGTAACACAGCTCAGGCTGGAACAATCACCTGACCAAACTGACACCTGCAGGACCAGCAAAAGAATTAGTCCAATTGTCATCTTTCCACCCATCCTGAGATGCATATGTCCCCTCCTATTAATTTGCAAATACGTACCATCGTATCATAACCTGAGTTGCACAAGCTCACATCCCAGGCGCCACCATTGCCATCCACTGAAAACCAGACCCCAGCAACTGCATTGTAGGACTTAGCCTCGCCACAAGCTTGTATTGAGAATGTTTGCGCCCCATCTGTTGTACCAGAAGTGCTTGATCCAACAGATACCGAGGAAGCACCTAAGCAACCTATTTCCATGGTGTCACCTGGGGCTGGGGCAGGCGTTGGAGAGTCATATGGGACAGGTGTTGGGGAGTCATATGGGACAGGTGTTGGGTAGTAATAAAGTGGGGTATATGTTGGCGAAATATAAAATGGGGTTGGTATTTCGGTTGGAGTCTCTGTTGGTGCTTCCGTTGGAGTTTCGGTTGGACTGTCGGTGGGTGTGCCTGTGGGAGCTCCTGTTGGAAGGTCCGTGGGTGTACTGGTTGGAGTTCCTGTCGGAGTTCCTGTTGGTGCACCAGTGGGAGTTCCTGTCGGAGTTCCTGTTGGTGCACCAGTGGGAGTCCCTGTTGGAGTTCCTGTTGGTGTGCCGGTTGGTGTGCCTGTGGGAGCTCCTGTTGGAAGGTCCGTGGGTGTACCAGTCGGTGTTCCTGTCGGAGTTCCTGTTGGTGCACCAGTGGGAGTCCCTGTTGGTGCGTCAGTGGGGGTCCCTGTTGGAGTTCCTGTTGGAATGCCGGTTGGTGTGCTGTGGGAGCTCCTGTTGGAGGTCCGAGGGTGTACCGGTTGGGGTTCCTGTTGGACTGTCAGTGGGTGCTTCGGTTGGTATTTCTGTTGGAGCTCTGTTGGCGTTTCTGTTGGAGTCTCGTGGATGTACCTGTGGTGCTTCGGTTGGAGTTTCTGTTGGAGTCTCAGTGGGTGTACCTGTGGGTGCTTCGGTTGGAGTCTCAGTGGGTGTACCTGTGGGTGATCCTGTTGGAGTCTCAGTGGGTGCTTCGGTTGGTATTTCTGTTGGAGTCTCGTGGGTGCTTCGTTTGGTATTTCTGTTGGAGCTACTGTTGGCGTTTCTGTTGGAGTCTCAGTGGGTGTACCTGTGGGTGCTTCGGTTGGAGTTTCTGTTGGAGTCTCAGTGGGTGTACCTGTGGGTGCTTCGGTTGGAGTCTCAGTGGGTGTACCTGTGGGTGATCCTGTTGGAGTTTCCGTGGGTGCTTCGTTTGGTACTTCTGTTGGAGCTCCTGTTGGCGTTTCTGTTGGAATCTCAGTGGGTGTATCTGTGGGTGCTTCGGTTGGAGTTTCTGTTGGAGTCTCAGTGGGTGTACCTGTGGGTGCTTCGGTTGGAGTCTCAGTGGGTGCACCTGGAGTTGTCGTTGGTGCAGCTGTACCAGGTATGATGTATGTAAACTGCGGCGAAATGTTGTTGCCCTCTGCTGTACCACTGTTTCTACTGACAAGCTCTTCTTCAAGGAAAACTTCTAGCGTCCAGTCGTCCACTCCACCCTGTTGGAAGAAGTTTTCGGCCCAGTAAGTGTACTCCCCAGCTGGAGGTGTGCTACCTTGGAGGAAGAATATGTTCTCCACGTGTAGCCCTGTGTCGCCGAGTGCCGGAATATCGTCATGGTCCATCTGGCCTCCACTTTCAGAATCACTTGGCGACCAAAAGTAAATTTCAACTTTTCCTGGAGTCAGAAGATGGAGATCAAGATCGTCTAAAATGGTGGAAGACGGGCCAATGTCAATGATACCGCATCAAACACTCAAATATTCATCAAAGTTGACTTACCATCTCCGATCCAGCTAAGGGTAAAGCGCAGAGTTCCAAAATTCAAGCAGACGTTCGCTGAGCAAGTAGAATCGCTGGAACAGTCAGACTCATCACAACACTCCACAACACTGTTGTCACAGCTCTTCAGCTGGCAGTCAAAGTTTACACATTCAAGTGAGGTATCGCCACAATCGCTGTCTTGACAACATTGGAAGGCCGGAAGAGACGCATCGCACTGCAATTGTGTGCATTGTTGAGAGACGCACTCCATTCGCTTGTCCGCACAGTCTGCATCGGAACAACATTGGATATTATCAGAGATGGAGCAAGCAGTTGGAAATGTACTTGTACTAGGAGTGGAACTGGGCGCTTTGGATGGGCTCTCAGACCTTTCCGTAGGTCTTGTTGTTGGTGCTTCGGTAGGGCTTGCTGTTGGTGCTTCGGTAGGGCTTGCTGTTGGTGCTTCGGTAGGGCTTGCTGTTGGAGCTCCTGTGGGAGAAGCTGTTGGTGCGGGCTCCGAAATATCCAAGATGTACGGTCCAGTGCCACCACTCCATCCATACACAAAAATCGAATAGGTGACGCCGACAACAGAATTAAGTGAAACTGCAGACTGAAAACCGCAGCTATTATTGTCATCGTTGCCAGCAACACAGCTCAGGCTGGAACAATCACCTGACCAAACTGACATCTGACCAACAAGCAAAAGAATTAGTCCAAAATGCCATCTTTCCACCCGCCCTTAGAAGCATGCATCCCCTCCTATTGCTCTTCGAAAACGTACCATGGTATCGTAACCTGAGTGGCACAAGCTTACATTCCAGGCGCCACCATTGCCATCCACTGAAAACCAGACGCCAGCTGCTGCTGAGTAGGAGTCAGCGTCGCCACAGGCTTCTACTGAGAATGTTTGCGCCCCATTTGTTGTACCAGCAGTGCTCGATCCAACAGATACCGAGGTAGCACCAAAGCAACCCATCTCCATGGTGTCAGCTGGAGTTGGCGTTGGTGCATCTGTTCCACCTGGAGTTGTCGTTGGTGCAGCTGTACCAGGTACGATGAACGTGAACTGCGGCGAAATGTTGTTGCCCTCTGCTGTACCACTGTTTCTACTGACAAGCTCTTCTTCAAGGAAAACTTCTAGCGTCCAGTCGTCCACTCCACCCTGTTGGAAGAAGTTTTCGGCCCAGTAAGTGTACTCCCCAGCTGGAGGTGTGCTACCTTGGAGGAAGAATATGTTCTCCACGTGTAGCCCTGTGTCGCCGAGTGCCGGAATATCGTCATGGTCCATCTGGCCTCCACTTTCAGAATCACTTGGCGACCAAAAGTAAATTTCAACTTTTCCTGGAGTCAGAAGATGGAGATCAAGATCGTCTAAAATGGTGGAAGACGGGCCAATGTCAATGATACCGCATCAAACACTCAAATATTCATCAAAGTTGACTTACCATCTCCGATCCAGCTAAGGGTAAAGCGCAGAGTTCCAAAATTCAAGCAGACGTTCGCCGAGCAAATAGAATCGCTGGAACAGTCAGAGTCGTCACAACACTCCACAACACTGTTGTCACAGCTCCTCAGCTGGCATTCAAAGTTTACACATTCAAGTGAGGTATCGCCACAATCGCTGTCTTGACAACATTGGAAGGCCGGAAGAGACGCATCGCACTGCAATTGTGTGCATTGTTGAGAGACGCACTCCATTCGATTGTCCGCGCAGTCTGCATCGGAACAACATTGGATATTACCAGAGATAGAGCAAGCAGTTGGAAATGTACTTGTACTAGGAGTGGAACTGGGCGCTTTGGATGGGCTCTCAGTACTTTCCGTAGGTCTTGTTGTTGGTGCTTCAGTAGGGCTTGCTGTTGGCGCTTCGGTAGGGCTTGCTGTTGGCAATTTCGTAGGGCTTGCTGTTGGTGCTTCCGTTGGCTGTTGTTGGTGATTCCGTAGGCTTGCTGTTGGTGGTTCCGTTGGCTGGTTGTGCGCTTCGGTGGCTTGTGTTGGCGATTTCGTAGGGCTTGCTGTTGGCGCTTCCGTTGGGCTGGTTGTTGGTGATTCCGTAGGTCTTGTTGTTGGTGGTTCCGTAGGGCTTGCTGTTGGCGATTCCGTTGGGCTTGCAGTTGGTGCTTTGGTGGGCCTTGCCGTTGGCGATTCGTTGCGTTGTGTTGGTGCTTCCGTTGGGCTGGTTGTTGGTGATTCTGTAGGGCTCGTTGTTGATTTCGTCGGCTTGCTGTTGGTGGTTCCGTTGGGCTGGTTGTTGGTGGTTCCGTTGGGCTTGCTGTTGGTGCTTCGGTAGGGCTTGCTGTTGGCGATTCCGTTGGGCTTGCTGTTGGTGTTTTGGATGGACTGGTGGTTGGGACATCTGTTGGCACTTTGGAAGGACTGATGATTGGACCAGCAGTTGGTACTTTGGAGGGGCTGCTGGTTGGATCAGCAGTTGGTACTTTTGAAGGGCCTGCGGTTGGACCAGCACTTGGCAATTTTGAAGGGCTCCCACTGGGACTAGTGCTGGGTAGGGTGCTTGGCGCAATGGAAGGCTGCACACTAGGCAATGCACTCGGCGAAGTACTCGGCCTAGTAGACGGGCTTGCACTTGGATTCGTACTTGTACTGGGGATGGAACTAGGCAATTTGGACGGGCTTCCAGAAGGACTGGATGATGGTAGACCACTAGGCTCCGAAGAAGGTAAGAGACTGGGCTGTGATGATGGAGTTATGCTTGGTGAAGTTGAGGGAGACTGAGATGGCATCAAAGATGGCTGCAGACTTGTACTTGGCCCCACGGAGGGCAAAGATGACGGAGCATCTGTGTTCACAGCATTGAGGCCAACGAGCTGAAGCCCAAAGGCCACGACTCCAGAACTGACACTGCCAGAAAATGCGCTTCTGTCCGAATCAGTTTGAAGGATAGGGGATGTGGAGTCCACCAGAAACCTGATCGTTGTCTCCGTCTGTAAGTGGCGGCCACGGAGCAAACGCCTTCCCTGTATTCTTTGCAACACCCGTACGAAACTCAGTTCAGGTCCACATGGTATTCTCGGCAAAGTCCCATAAGCCGCATCAAATATTCCACTCCAAGTCACATCATCTACAACACTTGTGTCACCCAAAAAACGAAGGTCCCAATGCATTTGGACATCTAGGATGTCACAGGTACTTGGGGCAGATGATGGAATCAAACTCGGACTTGCACTTGGAGCGAATGAAGGCTTGTTGCTTGGTATCGATGATGGATTTTCGCTCGGGCTGGAGCTTGGCTCGTCGCTTGGCATTAATGACGGGATCAAACTAGGCTTGGGCGATGGCTCAGTGCTTGGGGCCGATGATGGATTTGAGCTGGGCGAGGAAGAAGGGGCCAATGAAGGGACTCCAGTAGGATCAGTGGTCGGTTGTGGCGTGGGATCAAATGTGGGTTCAAGGGTTGGTTCAGGGGTTGGCGAAGACGTGGTTGGTGCAGACGTGGTTGGTGCAGATGTGGTCGGTGACGATGTGTTGAACGATGACGAGCCTTGTCGGTCCGGGCAAACTTCACAACCACAGCCGCAGGCATTCGCAGAACACACTAGATCCAAGCCACTTGACATGCAAAAGGCTTCCGGCGTCTCCCCTTCTACTTGCGTCCCTTCAAATGAAAAGAACTCGAGCATCGTCAATTCACCAAGCTCTTGCGGCACGGTTCCTATCAACTCTGTGTTGTTGTCCAGCCACAACCTCTCCAGTCCCATTGATATTCCAGCTTGCAAACGGCGAGATTCTTGTGCTGCACTCATGTCACCAGTAATAAGCCCGATTTCGGAAGGGATGGTACCAGTCAACTAAATGTAGAACTGTTGTGTGAGTTCAACGACCACATCTGACTATCAAGTCCGCGCTGGCATCAACTCACCTCATTGTCACGAAGTAAAATATCTCGCAAGTTTATAGCTCCCCCAATTTGGGTCGGAAGCGAGGATGAGATTCGATTTTGATTGAGAACAAAGAAGGCCATGGAGCTAGAAGGCGCGAATAAACAAATGAGTGAGCGACATGCTGCCACCGTGATGTGGCGATGTTTCCCCGCTTACCTGGATAAGCCGATTTCCGTTGGGATGGATCCAACTATACCGTTTTCCTCTGCATTCAGTGTCACAAGTGAAGGGAGAGACAGTAGCCGTGACGAAAGCACCCCACTTAGGCGGTTGTCCCTCAACACGAGATGTTGTAGCTTGCTCAATTCACCAAGCTCTTCAGGAATTGCACCATCAATCTCATTGCTACCCAGCTCAAGCTCCCGGAGGGACCTGGCAAAAGCAAGCTGACTTGGGATCCGACCCCGGATTTCATTTGATCCGGCCGATAGAACCGACAGGTCCGTCAAAAGACCATACTCGGAAGGCACCTCACCACTGATGTCGTTATTGTCCAACGAAAGCTCACGAAGGGAAACCAGCTCAGCAAATTCGCTCGGCATCACCCCCGAAAGACTGTTGGAACTGACATTCAAGAACTCAAGTGACGTAGCACTGCTCAATCCACGGGGGATCGAACCGTCTATATTATTGTTGTCCGCAAACATCTCACGGAGGGCAACGAGGCTCCCCATCTCTTCTGGAAGGACCCCCGACATCGAATTGTGCGAGACATTCAACTGCTCCAGCATAGACAATCGGCCGATGTCAGATGTGATTGACCCTCCAATGTTGTTTGATCCCAGATCAACCCGTCGGAGGGTTGTGGCGTTGCTGAGTTGGCGTGGCAGGGTCCCACCAAGCGAGTTGTTGCCCAAGACCAAGGTCTCCAATGCGGGCAAAAGACCAACTTCACTAGGCACATCACCAATGACCTCATTGGAGTCCAAAACAAGCTCTCTCAGCGACACCAAGTTCCCAATATCGGAAGGAATCACACCCGAGAAGGAATTTTGACTGGCATTCAAATGCTCCAACATAGACAAGCGGCCTATGTCAGATGCGATTGACCCTCGAAGGTTGTTTGATCCCAGATCAACCCGTCGAAGGGTTGTGGCGTTGCTCAGTTGGCGAGGGAGTGTCCCGCCGAGCGAGTTGTTGCCCAACGCCAAGGTCTCCAATGCGGGCAAAAGACCAACTTCACTGGGCACGTCGCCAACGAGTTCATTGGAGTCCAAAACAAGCTCTCTCAACGACACCAAGTTCCCAATCTCTACTGGGAGGACTCCTGAGAATTCGTTTTGACTGGCATTCAAGTGTTCGAGGTTAGCAAGGGCCCCGGTCTCGCTCGGAATAGTTCCGTTTAACCTGTTCTCCGAAACTCTCAAGCCAGTCAAGGCGCCAAGGCTCGAGAGCTCAGAGGGTAGCCCGCCATTTAATTCATTGTTGTTTAAATAGAGGTACTGCAGTCTTTTGATGGGTCAAATTCAGCAGCAAGAACGGTGAGATGTGGCAACCAAGTATTAGTGAACAACTAACTCGGTCGACGGATGCTTACTGGGTCATTTGGCCAAACATCGTGGGAATAAGTCCTTGCAAGGAGTTTCGAGATAGAGCAATCCTATTCAAGTTGCTGAGATTGGTCAACTCCAAAGGAATGGACCCATTCAATTTATTCTGGCCGAGGTTCAAGAATTCCATGTTCTGCAGTGTCCCAATCTCACTGAATATCTGGCCGGTAACACTGTTGCTGGCAAGATCCAACCTTCGCAGACTGGACAAGGTAGCCAAGCTTGATGGGATAAAGCCAGCCAATCCGTTGAAATTCAATCGTAGCGACAAATAGAAACCCCCTTCGTCGCACACTGGGGTAGAAGCTGTGGTGAACCAGAAGCACTCATCAATGTCATAGGAAAGCCAGTTTGTGTTTGTGGTCCACTGATCCCCTCCTGTGGCATAGTAAAACTCAGCCAACGCCAATCTCCGCGACCTCTTTGCTGAGGAGTAGGTGTCCAAACGGGGATCCTGTTGCTGCCAGAGGAGCGCAAAGTCGAGGGGTGTTTGCTGCAGCTCTCGTCCTGCCTGATCGACAGCATTGGTGCTAGTATCGACTTGACCACTCGCCAAGTTCCCAAGGAGCAAGCAAACCAACCCATAGAGGGGGGATAGAAGTGCACTAGCCTTCATCATCGTCGCTGTTGTGGCGGAACAACAGTCCTTTGTGTGGCCTCCGAGTGAATAAAGCACTACTACACCTAGCTAGACTACAAGCTCTTCTTTGGCTCTTCGGGTGCTCAGAGCTCAGAGTACCGATATGCATGTTTCGCTTGTTTCGAAGGTTCGCTCAATGTCGGATGCCAAAGAACAACAAAAATGAGACGGTCGGCAGGACTCTTAAGTTCGTTTCACGCACCGAAAAATTCTGAAAGTAGGATGATAGCATAATGCGAAAAAACAGTTAAAGGAAAATCTGCGACTGAGTGGTACAGTACGGTATCTGAGTACACTGTACCAGACAATGGAAAGCTATTCTTTTGGAAATCCTTCAGATCGTTTAGATTGTACAAATTGATCCAGACTTGCATGGACAGAAGCCCAACTTGAATAAATTCCACCAGCCACTGGCAACTGTCATTAATTAATTAAAGTGGTACCAGTACTTGTAACGCATACACTCATACCTTGATATTAAGAAAGTCAGAGATAAGATGTCGAGTACTGAGATTTGCTAAAATGTTAAGATATTTGAGATACTCAGATCTGCACTAGAGCTAAGATACCCAGCAAGCACTCTCCCTTGGGCACATAAGAGATTGACAGATGATACAATGACAATTCTCTACAACAAAATGCCTTGAAAACAGGTGCCAAAAGTCAAAAATTTCGCCCCCGTCAGATGATACACTGCTCTTTCCTCTCTTCACATAAGGGTATGTTTAATAAGGTGGGAAGCAGAGTAGAAATGTTGGTATGTACCATACTACTAGTATGATCAATAGAAATGGCAAGAAAGCTAAGATGTTGCCTTTGCACCCTGAATTTAAACAAAAAGCTAAGAAAAAAAAAACTGAACGTCTAATAACGGATTCAGACGAGATGTGCTTGAGGACTACCCACGAGCTAAGGCTCGGGTATTTCCCACAGTCAAGTCTGCTCACCGGCCACACTGGCCTCCTGAGAGGGTGCGACGCCTGTTAGCTATCTAAGGATTTGTACACTGAGGTCGGAGCCATGATTCACCACAAATCACGAGCTCTTTGTTGAAAACAAAAAGCTAAGAAGATTCTCAGTACAGATATTTGACTGCTTGCTAAGATGGCTTCGGAAATAGAGACATCTTAATATCAAGGGAGGCGTGAACGCTGTGTAACCCCAAATTAAACAATTTTTCAACATTTTAGAAAATTCAACACTGTTGAAAAAGTACAGTAAGTGACTCGACTCCCATGGCCAAGTAGAGTCCTCGGTACGAGTATTCTACTGTGTACCGCAGCCAACAACGCTGGAGGTGGAGGATTGAGGCGGCAGAGACAGAGATCCTACTATCTGGCTAGTTAGCTGTTTTAGCCTGTAGGCCAAATAGCAGACTAAGAGGGGGTCCAGCCAGAGTAGGGAAGTTATCAGCGGCAGCCGGAAGGGGGCGATAGTTTCGATAAAGACAACTCCAGTAGCACGGTTTTTGCGAGGCCAATTTTGGCGGTTGGGCACATTCCTCTTGCACCTTCAGAGCCTGCAACGGATGCCCGCGAACTACTAGCAGCTAGCCAGCTAGCCAGCTCGATGCGCACTCTGCCATACCTTTTTGCACTGTACATTTCTGGACATAGAGTCAACTGCGGGAGTCAACTGCGGGAGTCAACTGCGGGAGAGTTGGCAAGGACTATCAATATGGGCATCCAATGAGACGAAGCAACGAAACAGGTGCCCGCAACACATCCAAGGCGACTGGGTTCTTGGCATCCTCGATGTCCAGCTCTCGTAACAATGCACGAAACAAAGGCAGAGAGGAAAAGGAGCTTGCTTGAGTCTGGAAGCAAACACCTGTCGGTGTTTTGAGTCAGTGTCAGGAACCTGAAAAGAGCAACGGTTGATTATTGAAAGCACCACAGTTGAGTTCGTCAGGTCTTTCTAGCATAGAATGTTCATGTTCATCATCTGACATTCTTAGAGAAGACGTTGGGGATATTGACAGAAGCAAGGAGAATATCGTATGCAGCGTTATCACGTTGACTTGACCTGTCTGCGGACCGAACGGAGTGACACGAGACGAGTGTTGCCGCCGGAAGCGGAGAGAGGTCGAGTCCAGAAGTTATGACACTTCAACAGGCACCAAAGAGGTGCATCTACCGGTATGAGAGTGTAGCGACTCGACTCATACTGTATTAGAGCGTCAATCACTCCGTGGACTCGACTCGTTGGAGATTTGCGAACGACGCGAGTTACTGGATAGTTCCCAAACTTGGAAGCTCAGTCCTGTGCGAGTACTGGATTGAATGAATGAATCCAACTGGTTTACGTTCGTTTGAGACGTCAATCCATCGGAACGAAGGGGGTTCAGAGTTATCCAATAGTATGTAAAGCTCCCGTGACATGCACTAAGCCAAGTTTGCACACCTATGATAAGAGTGGGTCGTTTTGGCTTACTTTGGAGCAGGAAGACTCAGGACGTTTAATGACTATCGCGGTTCGTTTTGGCTTACTCTGGAGCTTGAAGAAAGAGGACGTTGCTTGCATGACTATCGTCGTTCGTTCTGGCTTACTTCTAGTACTTTGGAGCCTAAAGAACGAGGGCGTTGAATGACTATCGTGGCCACCAGCGAGAGTTGCTGTCAGCGTTAAATGCCTTCCAGGAGAGCGGAGAATTCTCGATTCGAACACAATGCACTGCTTGACTTTGCCACGACTCTCAATAGTTCGTCGTTCCGCTTTTGTCTTCTCCTGGCTCACAATTCGGGAGGCTACGACTCGTAGTTCCTTCTTGACATGGTCCAATCGACGAGGATCAGAGCTCCATGACGTCAAACACGGCAATCGTCCGCTTGAACGTGGGGGGAAGCAAATATGAAGTTCCCAAGTCCTTGATTGAGATGTATCCGAACACGATGCTAGCACGCTTGATTTCCGAACAATGGGAGGGGGGCAACGAGCAGGATCCAAACAAGGAAATCTTCATTGATCGAGATGGTCAGCGCTTCCAATGTGTTTTGGACTACATGCGAGATCAAAAGGCATATCTCCCGCATAACATGGCAAAGGCTTCTGTTATGCATGACTTGAAGTACCTCGGATTTGTGGATGTCCCAGATGATGCCATCGAAGAAACTTTGACGACTCCAGAGGCGGTGAAACACATCCGCATCGGCAGAAAGTAAAGGAGAACCTTGACCAGGCGTTCTGGGACAGCATTGCGTTTGAGTGCTTTATGCTTTCCGAAAACAACAATGGCAGCCTCAAGATCGAATTTCGGGATGGCGACGTGGCCAATCCGCGCTACAATTTGGCTCCGTCAAGGGTCTTTCAAAGCTTGCGTCTCAATAATAATGATCAGAAACGCTGCTTGAACCAGAGCCTCGCTATTTACGGCCTGACGTATGTAAACTACTACGGCTGCAACGGGAAGCACGATATCGGTATCAACTTGAAAAGGCTTTGAACAAGTACAAGTAGTGTTTCTAGATTTGACGAATGCGACGCACATTTATGCTGTGAGTTCAAAAGGGAAACCACTTAAGCTAAAGCGAATACAATTGGTTCATGACCGAATACAGCAGGCAGCGAATTGTTTTGCTCAATCTCAGTTTATTGCGTGTGTGAACCAATAAGGTGTCCCGCACCTTCCTTCGGATTCGTGATGTTGTAGTAGGAATAGCTCTGTAGAACTACTACGTGCCCAGATGTCACCGTCAAACCACTCCTCTTCTCAATGCTTGCTGTTGCTGTCGTCGTTCGGTTTGGGACGCGTCAATCCTTTCTTGTCGCCGTCTACTAGTGTTGTTGTCTGCATCCTCCATCCGCCTCACTCCAACACCCACCAATGGCAGACCTGGCACTTGGTAGGGATGCAACGTAGTGGCTTGAAGTGTCGGATTGGGAGTGCCAGGTGTAGGAGATTTGTCCGCAGTAGGTTGTGGAGTGGCTTGAAGTGTCAGATTGGGAGTGCCAGGTGTAGGAGATTTTTGTATAGTAGGTTGTGGAGTGGGTCGTGGAGACACGGATGGTACAGGTCTGGGGGGCCGAGGTGTCGGTTGTGGCGTGGTCATATTGGTTGTTGTCGTCGACATGTTGAGGAATTCCATGGACGGCCTCGGAGTGGGTCTTGGCGGCACGGAGGGTATTGGTCGTGGAGGTCGGGGTGATGGTTTGGGTGTCCCTTTGGGTGCGTTGGTGTTGCTTGGTTTGGGTGTCTTGGGTGCTTTGGTGGGATACGCTGTTGGTTTCGCCGAAGGCTCCATCGTAGATGGCATGGCAGACGGTTCCACGGTGGATGGATTGACAGATGGCTCCGCCGTAGATAGATTGATGGACGGTTCCATGGTAGATGGATTGGCAGACGGTTCCATGGTGGATGGATTGTCAGATGGTGCGATTGAGGGAGCGGAAGAGGGATCTATCGTAGGTTCTGGAGTTGGTTCCCGTGTCGGCTGGTTTGTCGTGGGTATCCTGGAAGGTTGGTTTGTAGGTTGGGTTGTGGACGGTCGTTTAGTGGGTATCCTTGTCGGCGAATTGGATGTGGGGAGAAACGAGGGGGCCAAGGTGGTGGGCATGGGCGTCACGTTGCTAGGTGGAAACGTGGACGGACCATCCGACTCTTCTTGAGCAGGCCAGACGGTGGCACCGCTCAGAGCCGGTGGCCGAGTCCGTGGTGCTGGAGTGGGAGCATCCGTGGGCGGTTCTGTCGGGTTGGGTGTTGTCATGACACTTTCGGAATCTTCGAAATCAAAATGGGCACTTGTGTTGGTACTGTTGGCGGGAGGCCGCGTGATTTCAGAGACTGGGGCTGGAGCAAAGGGGTCGTTAAAAGGCGGTGATTGAACAGGAGATGCAGCAACAGAAGACGACGGTGGTCTGGTCAATGGGTCAGGGCCAATGGGACTGAAACTGGGTATTTCTGTGGGAGATGTTGGTCCAAAAAGGGAACCTTGTGTGGGAGCGGGTGTCGTGGAGGGTCGTTGTGGATTGGCATTAAAGGGATCACCAACGTCAGGGATGTTGCCACCACCACTACCAGACGTAGGCGGTCTGGGAGGACGTGTGATATCAAAGACAGGAGCAGGTGTCGGCGAATTGGTTTCTTCGTCCAGTTGAGAACAGGATGGCGATGGCAAGGTAGCCGCTATTAGGCTCAAGCAAAGCAAATGTAGAGGCTTGAAATTGGAGCGGTATCCTCTTCTCCTTTTCCTTGTTCTCCTTATTCTTATCATCTTTCTATCGTAGCTTGATAATTGATCATCGTCTTTATACATAGCAGGCTCCTTCATCGTCATGGCAAGAACCTGATGGGTATCTGACGAGTTGGAATGGTTGACCTCTCAAAACGATCACACGAGATCTCTCGCACTTCCAGAGCTGGGTGTTCGATTGGATGCAAGTGGGTGACAGTTAAATCTTCGACAATAATACTTAGCTCCAGTATCTGTTGAAGAGTAGCGAGACAATTTTCAAAAGCGTTCCGGCGTGCCAGCCCTAAGTACCAAAACCTTGGGACATGAAGATCTAATGTGCGTCTTTTTGCTCAGAGATTCGCTGTTGGTTTTGACCAGTATATTCCGCCCCCACTCTACTGGTAGCTAGCCACCAGCTACCGGTAGTAGCTAGAGAGGGTTGCTGGTCGCTTGGCATTCAAATGCTGGAGGTTAGCAAGAGCCCCAGTCTCAGATGGAATTGCTCCGTTTAACATGTTGGCCGAGGTTCAAAATTCAAGGTTCTCCAATCTCGCTGAAAATCTCGCCGGCCAAGGGGTTGCTAGCAAGATCCATCCTTCGCAGACTGGACAAGGCAGCCAAGTCTGATGGGATAGAGCCCGCCGGTCCATTGAAGCAAACTACGAATAGACACAAGTAGAACCCCCCTTCGTCACACACTGGAGTAGAAGCTGTGGTGAACCAAAAGCACTCATCAATATCATAGGAAAGCCAGTTGTTGTTTGTGGTCCACTGATCCCCTCCTGTGGCATAATAGAACTCCGCCAGTGCCACTCTCTACCACCTCTGGAAGCTGGGTTGTTTTGGCTCACTCTTGGCGTGTAACAGGATTGTTTGTACACTTTGTACAGCACGTAATTGTCACACGGCATGCCGCACACATAATTCCCTGCAGCATTCCTCAATGGTGTGTGACATTAAAAATCCGAATTTTGGTCAGAATTCACAGTTATTAATTATCTGTTCACTGAAGTGAGTGGTACCGGTACTATTAGACTATCATAGCTATGGGGTGGGACTAGTAGGGTCATGATTCGTCATTGTGCACTTGTCTTTCTCCGGATCTTTTGAAGCAAATTTTACAGCGTGTGAAGAGTCCAGTAAAAACTACATGGACAGCCCAATGGAATTTTTACAGGTGCGCATTCATCACAATTTACTCGAGCTTCACTTTGGTAGCTACTTTGGTACGGATCATAATGAGCAGGACCTACACTCCTTTTCGGCTGAATGACAAGCAGACTGAGTTATTAATAGTTAGTTGGTTGGTTGGTTGGTCGGTACGTACGTACATGAAGAAACAAATCAAAGTTAAGTGAAAGGACAAGAAAGTGGTATTGCCTTCCATCTTTGTGTGTTCAAAAAGTACGCCACCATGACAGTAATAACAACACCAACCACCCAATCTGGGGTAGAAGGACGCAAGTCGGATCCTTTCGTGGCTCACAAGGACGATTTGGCCGTGGATAAGCCCAAGAGTGGTTGTTCCACCTTTCGCGCCACCGTCCTCTCGGTATTTCTGGCCATTCAATTGTACATGGGTTCCACTTATGCGCACGAGCATTTCCTGCGGAGTCTCTCCTCGTGGGACACTCAGTGGAGGCGACAAGCCGAGGAAACAACAGCGGCTGTCCATCTACCCCGCATTTTGCACACGGTCCACCCCCTTGTTTCCCAATACCACTACAACAGTACCTTTAGTCCCTACTATCACTGTCACAAAGACGATCGAGTCGACTTGCCTCCTCCCATTGCCCGCGTTCTCAACTACACGACCCGCGTCACTACCGACCTCAGACTCTTACTCATGGGCGATTCGGTCGGCATTCAAATGTTTCAATATTTCGAAGAAGCCGCTGGTGGCAGTGCCAGAAATGTCCTGCAGTATTCCTGGGGGAAACACGAAGGCATTGTCTTGAACACGCAACTCCGTGGGGGTGGTCAATTGGCCGGATGGAGAATCACAGGCATGTTCTCCCACAAGGGTGAAAATCAGGCGAGCCAATTGCCAAACAACGTGGGTGGAGGATGGATGCGGGCGGATGCCGACAGACTCTTGAATCTGTCAGCCCAAGCCGTGTGGAATCGACCACAAGTGACGGAACGACAATTGGCAGATGGAGCTGGCTTGTTTGACGCCATGGTTTTTCGAATTCCCCAGGGCTGGATGGACACGAAGGACGTGACACAAGAGGCATTCCAGGATACCATCCTCACCGCCCACAGTGTGTTTGGGGTTTCCACCGTGGTCTTTGTCTCCTTGCCCCTTGTCAACAACGTCCAAACAGTGGCCGATTTCGAGGAACTCCATCGGAAGAATCAACAATTGAAACAATACGCGCATGCCTGGAATACTAATGCGACAACCACCACAACCACAATTCGTGTGCTCGTACTCGACTTTGGTCACTTGATGAATCAACTGTTGGAGCTCAACGCCCGGGGGCTGGGATACGACACGTCCAATCTCAATTATACCTTGGATCATCTCAAGGGTAGACAATTGCCATCCTCCATTCCACTCGTCTGTGCCGAACGGCAAAAGGAGGGAGCCAAGAAATGTTCGGTGCGAAATAAGATTGCCGTGGATGGCATGCATTGGTGTTTTGACACCATGGGGGGAAGGGTCGTGGCTGGAATTTCGTGTCTACTGGAATGTGCCTACAATCATGACAACGAGAAGAGTGCCAGTTTTCTTCGACAATGTCAGAACCAATGCAATCAGAGACATATGGATATATCATCCTCGGTATACTAATTAATAAAAAAAGGGCACACACAGCACGCAATGATGCATTCCACTACCAATTGACGTACAACAACACATTGTATGGACTGCACTTATAATCGCTCTCGCTCTGGCGAGACCATGTTTCCCGTTACACAATCCGCTACACAGCCCTCGTGTGTTTTATCTACATGTTTATTGGCCAACATCAACTGGAGCCTCCTCTAGTTAGGCTAGCTAGGACGCCGCATGTTGCTGTTGCCATGCCGTGCGCTTGGTCGTCATGATCTTGAGAATCCTGCACCGCTTGTTCACCATTGCATCCTTTTTGATTTGCTTCGACGTTTCGCCCAAATCACCGGCGCCCTCGGCACGCACGAAATCGCCACCCAAGGCACCCAGCCGCTTCAAGCACAAAAAGACATCTTCCACTGTGGATCCGGGTTTCATCACCACCACATCTCGCAGAACTTGTTGCTGCTGCTTGCCGCCCTTGTTGTTGGAAGCGTAGATTCCTTGTTCGGCGTCCCACAAGGTTGGAATGCTTCCACCCGCGGCTTGGAGGCACGCAATCATTCCCGCACTCGGCAACGAAGGGTCGCCGACCGCGTGCTTGGTAAGACCGGCGAGAGGTTCGTAGGTACTCATGTCGCTGACTGGAAACACCAACACAGGCTCTCGGAGGGACATGGCTGCTTGCAAACATTGCCACGTTCCCAGCGGAGGATTTCCTTCCGTCTTGGATTGTGGTTGCTGCTGTTGGTGGTTTACAATGTGGTCCCTCACAAATGTCATTTCGCTGCGAGCAGACAAGGGCACGCCCACATGAGCTCCATGCAACGGTAGCGCAGATTGGATGGCCTTGACGTGCTTGCCACTGGACTCTAAGTCGTATTTGTTTAGGGCCAATGCCATGGGGAATCGGACGCCAAGGAAAGCGCTCACCACGCGGTGTACATCTGCAATAAGAGCAATGGGAACGCGTCAATCATGGCTTGTTATAAGCCTACTGCCAGCAGTTGCACCCAAGGATGCAGTCAGTTGTTGCTTACCACCAGTGTCCCATTCGTTCAAGCGGTCAAGGGCGCGGTCCATATCTTGGGTTCTTTCCATGTGCTTCTCCACGGCATTGAGGACGTCCGTCACCACTGCAGAGGTCTGACCGTATCCACTGAACATACCAGACAGCTGGGAATCGAATCGATGAGGGAGAATAAGGAACTTTCAGTTAAGCCACACCGCAACTTCAGAAGTTATCATCGTTTTGTTCTTACCTTTGAGCGACCTCTTCGAATCACCGTGTCCCATTTGTGCATTAGATTGGTGAACACCCACTCAATGAGCTCGTTGCGAATCCACGACAGATCTTCGAGGGGTCTCGACGTTGCCTTTGCGTCTCCATTTTGGGAGGCTTCGATGATTTCCTCTTCCCCCAACGCGTTGCCCTCGGCATCGGCCATGCCACTGGCATCCACAACGTGCACGAGGACAACTGCATCCGTAAGATCATTGAGGAACTTGTTGCCTCTTCCTCTCCCTTGGTATGCACCAGGGACCAATCCTGCAACATCCTTGAGCAAAACTGGCAGCAAACGACGACCTTTACTGTCTCTACCATGACTACAGCCAACCTGAAACTTGCTCAAGATGGCTTCGTCTGCGTCCTCTTCCGGGCAGGTGCCTTTTGGTGCTGGAACGAAACAAAAGCCAATGTTGGGATCGATGGTTGTAAACGGGTGGGGTGCCATGGACGCCCCGCCGAGCACATTGTCGGCATCGTCGCGTTGTCTAGCAAAAGCCGACGCTGTATTGAAGAATGTACTCTTCCCTTGGCATGATGAGGCAATAGTAAGCTAACAACTAACAACTCTAGAAGAAGCAACCAAGCAAGGACCGCCTCTGTGTGAATCAACCTACCTGCACTTGGCTTTCCCACCAAGCCAATGGTATAATTCCAGTTCCCCCCCTTGCCTGATAGCAACGGAGTGCCAGAGGACTCATCCTGTCCCGTCGTCGATGATTGTGGTGCTCGCCCCAAAAGCGCCTCGGCAATCTCGAGACCTTCCATGTTGCATTGATGAATACGTTCCGCCGATGCCTGCTTCAATAATGTCGATCCCACAGACGTTGATTCTGCTTGGTCCATGTTGTTGTTGTCTTCCTTCTCGGCTTGTCCTTCTTGCGCCGACACAACGTCGTCCACCGCCGCACCATCAGCAATTTCCTCTCCCGCATCAAGAAATTCACGTGCCGCACTGGGATGAATGAATATTGTATCATTATTAGCAACTGAACACACAACCACACAACACAACAAAGGAAAGAGTCATGATTACTACGGTACAGTACTTACTAGAAACACGAAAGGACACATGGCATTCCCCGTTCCGCATTGGCGGCCTCTTGAATGGCTCTCATACACGCCATTGCCTTGGCACTGGAGAATTCCATGACGTTGTTTTCATGGACCAGTTGGAGTTCTGGTATGGCTTCGTCACTGGGATAATTGTGCGGATAAGTGACACCCAAAGACAGAGGATGTTTGGGCCAATGGCCTCCCGTTCCAGGCTCTTCTGGTCGTAATGCCATCTGATACCGAATGGGATGTTTGTAGGCGGTCTCTCCGGTGTCGTCATTCATGGTAGTCTTGGACAGGATGGTGATTTCTTCGGGATAAATGGCAGTCAATGCCTCGACTTCGTCTTGCTGTGCTTGAGCCGTCTCTCCGTCGGGGTCCACATGTTTTGGTTGATGTGTCGGTGGCGACTGTGGCTCTGGCGACGACTGTATTATTGCTTCTTTGTTGTTGTTTCTGTTGATGCTGTTCAACTCTGAGGAATCTGAAGAAATTGATCGACGTATAAAGTCGAGAAAGGCTTGAACATTGGGTGCCTTCATGGGAACATGATGGCCTTTTTCGTGTGCATGGATCTGAGGATTTTGGTAGGATTCCATGACGGCCTGACTTTCGGATGGCGGTATGAGAGGATCCGTTTCCCCCCAAACATGAAGACTCGGAATTGCAATACTCCTACAATTCGTCGACAAAGCAGCATCCAGTTGACAGGCTTGAAGGGTATCTGGCCAATTGTCGGGTAGTGGCCTGTGGTATCCTGCCACCATGATTACAAACTGGAGTCCCTCAAAAGGGATCTTATTATCGTCTTTGCTGCCACATTGTGATTGTTGTTGCTTGGCACACTGATGCATTAGAGCCATCAAGTGAGCCAATCTTGCACCCTGACTAAACCCCATGATCCCCACAAAGCTTCCTGGCGGCTCGATATTCCAAAGATCCAATAGCATTCCCATAGAAATCTCCAGTCCTTGGTACGTATTGTCGTGTCGATCCCACCACTGCCGTAGATTGGTATCCTCGGGATGATCAAAGGGGCCATCGGGTGCCACCATTTGCAAACACAGATCGTCTGTCTTTTGCAGAGCCTTGCAAAGCTTGTCCATTCGTCCCAACAACAAGGGTCCTGTTTGACGACTGCCATGAAGCACCAAAATCTTTTTGGCATCATCTGGCAGACGACCACGCGGTTGCTTTCCACGGCCTCGACCGCCACCACGGCCTCTGCCTCGGTTGGGGCGTCGTTGGCCCTCTTCACTCTTCATTATTGTCGTTCTTGCTACCTAAGAACTACGAACTATGGGTGGATCCTGGTCCATCAAGTGGATGGACTCCCGTGCGGTTGTGGTGTGGGTTGTGTGGGTGTTGGCTTTCGCTGGAGGTAGATTGATTTGCCTCCTTGGGTTAGGGTTAAAAAACGACACAACAATCTTCCACGCTGCTTGTTGGGCAGCCGCAAATTGGGTCCTACAACGGGGGTTTAGAGTTGGGTACCTGGTACCTGGATTGTTCAAAAGATGTACCATAGCGTCCATGCAGCTGGGGACTTCCAAGCACCAGGAAACTCTCCAACGTGAACTTTGGAAGCCTTTCCAGCAATCCATCCAGAGCTCCAGTTGGGGGTAGAGAAGCAACTTTTTGGAGGTTGTGTAACTATTACGGGTACTAATCCATATTGTATACGGTATGGTATGATACTACACGAGGAGGGTGGCTACACTGCAAGATATTCAAATACGGTAGGTCACCTGCACACCAATAGTTTGCCAATAGTGTTGGTGTTCCCTTGATCACCTTGCTTTGCTCGTTTGCCAGTGCTCTTTATCGCCCATCCATCAAGCCAACTTGGGGCCCTTCCACTTGAAGCCAATGTCTCTGAGCTGCTGAATTTGCTCCAACTGGAGCAGAGAATCACGGCCCTTTCGGAACCGCTTGTACTCATATCGTTGCGTAGTTACCCACTTGGCAAGTTGAGAAGGACTCGTTGGATTCACCATAATGTTGCAATGGCCCATGGCTCGTTGAAACTTTTGGAGCTCTTCCAACTGTTCGTCCCATGTAGGCTGTGCTGGGTACCTCCTTCCCCAGGAAAACCCAATACCCTCCAACTTGGTGATGCGCTCTTGCGAAATCTTGGTACCGGACTTGCCTTCCTTCAAGGCTGCATAGAATTGACGTTGATTCGTTGCCCACTTGGCAAGCTTCTTGTTCATCTCCTTGGATACGTTGCAATCACCGTGAACAATACGATACTCTCGCAGCTCCCTAAATCGATTTGTCCACGGATCCTTTTCGTTTTCGACAGAGTCTTCGTCGTCGTCATCGCTTAAGTCTTCCTCCTCTTCTTTTGATGCTGCAGTTGCCTTGAGTGCTAACTCTAGTTCCTTCTTGGTATCCAAAAGTTCCTGCTCCTTTTGGGCCAGCTGGTGCTTTGTCTCTTGCAATTCCTTCTTGATGTCTTCGAAACTCATGTCATTGTTGGAATCACTCTGCTCGGCGTCAATGATGTTGGTGGTGTCGGGCTCTTTGCGCTTTTTGCTGTTGTTGGGTGACGTGGTGACGATTTCTTGTCGGCTCGTACCGGTGGGGTAGCAAGCGATTTGCAATACGAACTGCAACCAACCGTGTGGGGAAACCGAAACGAAAAGCAGTTTTTTGTACGATATCCAAGCAAGGAACAACCACGCTCAGATGGTTGGAGTCGACCACGCTCCGTTTCAAGGCAGTTTCATGGCTGCCTATCGAAGACCAAACGCATCAGTCGGGAAACAGTGGTCATGAGCTACGGCACGAGATACGTACGACACGAATCTTTTTTCTCTCAATGTATGGTACTTCCTCTACCAAAATATGTCCTTGTGAATGGATAGGGAAACTTGAGTGCCTCACGAGCCAACAACCAATTATCAAGTCGGCTCGTCGGCTCTACGCTACCGGTACGGTAAATCATGGACCGGTACCGGTACCGTACCAGTACGTTCGCCGAAAGGAAGAGGTGCGGCGGGATGAGTGGCCCAGTCGAGTGACACGAGAGGAGTGCCAAGCATGTTGGAGTGATGTGTGCCGGCATCGTTCAAAACACTGCATGCCTGCTATGGTAGTGCTACGGTAATACGAGTACTACGAGTATGGACAGCGAAACGTTACAGCAAACCGAAACGAAAGAGTCCCACGACGTTGTCAACCGTCCGACGCGAGTTTTGTCGGATTAAATGCCTTCGTGCTTTCATAATCGAGACCATAAGCCCATCTGCAAACGCTTCCTTGTTGCTTGCTTGTCTCTCATCAACTAACTCAATACGCTCTTGACAATGGCTTCCAACGACGCTCTGGAATTCGGAACCAAGCTCCTGGTGGATTACTGGGACTCGAAAGATGTCGACGCCTTTGTCGGTTGCTTCACCGAAGACGCCGTTTGGACCGTCAACACGTCTCCCCCAGCGCAGGGAATCGAAGCCGTGAAGCAAGTCACCGAAGCTCTCATGAGATTGACCAAGGGTTCCAAGCATTCCGAACTGGTTGGGTTGGTTTCGAACGATGGAACCACCTACACGGTTTATGGAAAGGTGTCCTACGAAATCGAAGGCTACGAGGGTGCTGTGGATTGCTCGTTTTGCGATGTCATCACCGTGAAGGATGGAAAGGTCGCAGAGTGCTCGACGTTCATGGACACGGCCCCCTTGAACCCCTCTCCTGACGCTAGTAGTGGCTGAGGCGACGATAAAGATGGTTTTGCAGCGATGGCTTGTGGATTGCTCATGATGACGTTTGATTTTTGCTTGAAGTCTCGGGTTTGATCCACGATTCGCGTCCACGGCTTCATTGAATAAAATAAATATATTATTGCTATTATGTTGGCGATCAGGCATCTACGTAGCTAGCTAGTTAGCTTTTTCGTATTGGCCATCCGTATCTTGCAATGGTCCCAAAGGATCCTTCACCTTGTGCCTGGACCAGATCCAGCTGCATCCAGCTGCACTCTACTTTTGCGTTTGCGGAAGTAAAGGGAGTGTCGAAACATGCACCAAAGTGATATATATACCGGGCAGACCCCGGTGATCTCTGACCCCGTTTATTGTGGTGGTGGTTGGTTGGTTTTGGTTGGTTGGTTATCCTTAGGGTTAGAGTTTAACTAAAACCGAGGCCCCTCTCTTGGGCCCCCACATTTCTTACACATTCTCTTTTATAGCAACGGATCCTGAATATTTTCCTCACATTTGCACACCTCTAAGCTCCCGTAAGCTACCATGCCACTTTCTCAGACGGAAAAATCTAACGTCTCACGTTGCACACGTCTAAGCTCCCGTAAGCTACCACGCCGCTTTCTCAGACGGAAAAATCTAACGTCTCATGTTGCACACCTCTAAGCTCCCGTAAGCTACCACGCCACTTTCTCAGACGGAAAAATCTAATGACACTACCTTCAGCCAAACTTCAACAATATTACTATGCCGGCCCATGCTCGCCCGGTATATCTATTACACCTCCGGTGTCCTTTCTTTATTGGCTTTCAGTGTCTCGAGAGATACCAAGGAAAGTGCTTCCATCATGGGCAGGCCACTTGTTGTGATATCTCATATCGGTCATAGAAATCAATGGAGTTGACCACCCAAAACATCATGGAAGGATCTTCGGTGACGATGACCAATTCCAACCGGTCGTCCTTCCACAATGAAGAGATCCTGGGCAATAATTTTGCATCGGCGACATTGACCAAAGCGAACGACGAAGAAGTTGCCGTCATGGTTGGAATTGATGAACGTGGCGAGCATCGACGAGTCAAACCATTTCTGTATCTTGTGGTGGGTATTGTTTCCATGTGTGGTCTCTTGTATGGTTTGGATCTGGGCAGTGTTGGTGCAACATTTGTGATGGATGGTTTTCGTCAACACGTCAACTGGGACTGTTCTTCTGCCTCAGACAACTGCGAAAGCACTGCGGACCGGGACAAAGGCTTGATCAGTTTCTTTTTTGGCATTGGAGCCACCATTGGTTCATTGGTGAATCCATACTTTGCCGAACGATATGGCCGCCGACCCTCCTTGGCACTTTCCACTCTCATATACGCATTTGGCTCTGCAATTCAAACCTTTGCTCCCTCCATGCAACTCTTGTGGACTGGGCGATTCTTTCTCGGTACTGGCATTGGAATGTTGTCCATGGTTGCTCCTGTATATGTGGCTGAAGTTGCTCCTGACCGTGTTCGTGGAAGCATGGGAATCCTCTATGATTTGAGCACTGCCCTAGGCATTGTCACTGGATCTGCTGCCAGCATTGGCCTCAAAGAATGGCAGAATGGATGGCGCATCAGCTATGAGGTTGGATTGCCATTTGCTCTCCTTTTGCTGCTGACTCTGGCGTTGAAGGTGGTACCAGAGTCACCAAGGTGGCTAGCTGCCCAAGGTCCTGAGCAAGACTTGGTTCTCACCTTGAAGCTCTTGCGCTTTGAAGAGGAACTCGAGTCAGAAACAGAAACCCTTCACAAGGAAGTTCAAGAATTGCGTGAAATAGGGGAAGCTTCCTGGCCAGAAGTCTTCTCCACCAACAATATGATGCGACGTCGTGTCATGCTGGGAGTGTTCTTCTTTGCCATTCAGCAGCTCAGTGGTGTAGCAGCAGTCCTCTTCTATGCCCCAGATGTCTTGAATACCTTCTTTGAAGAAGATCAAGCCATTTTGGGTACTCTGGCCTTGACTGTCCTTGGTTTCTTGTCCACCACTGCAACTGTGGTGGCTGTGGATCGCCTTGGACGAACCAAGCTACTTGTCTATGGTGGAGCCATCATGTTCCTTTGTCTTGTGCCCCTGGCTGTCCTTGCCTCATTGGAGCAAAGTGAGTGGGTTGGGTGGGCTGTTCTGGTGTTGTCTGGCATCTTTATTGTCAGTAGCTTCATTAGTTGGGGTCCTGCATTGTATGTCCTCTGCTCGGAAATGTTCCCCTATCGCACTCGCGGCAAAGCCAACGGTGTCACCAGTATGTCACACTGGCTCTTTGCATCAGTGGTGGGAGCTGTCTTCCCCATTGCATCGTCCGCCTCCCTGTCGGGGTGCTTTATCTTTTTTGCCATTTGCATCTTCTCAGGGACCAGTGCAGTCTATTTCCTACAGGTCGAGACCACGGGCAAGACCTTTGCCGAGATTGATGAAGCCTTTCTCCAGCACAAACCAACCTTCAAGCGCAAAGATTGGTAGTCGTCGGCAGCCAACTACATGTAACTAGCGAGTACTAAACAGAGAGACGAGTAATGGGCCAGCCAGCATGGAATCCTCATTGCCAATCATACGCAATCAGCCAAAAGGTAAACGACGCATCATCCCTAAAGGGGGTGAAAGCCAGCTAGCTCTGTCTGCTTTGGTAGATTCATATGTCTTCTTTGGATATGGTAGCACAAGCTACTCTTCCCTTCTTCTCTTCTCGTACTCTCTTCCCTTGTGGATGGGTGCGTTCTTGTGGTCCAATTGCATATTGTCAGAGATCGAGAGTTCTGTCTCCCGCAGGCGAGGGTCAACACTCCCGCTCGGCTCAGGCTTTCGGCTGTGCTTTCGGTCTTGGTGGCAAAGTGCCTAACCCTAACCCTAAATTCGGCTTTTTTTCAGCGTTGGTCTCCTGTTTCCTCAGGAGCGTTCCTCAATCGTGCATAAACCGACCCTAAAATAGGGTCGGATTTAGGGTCGGGTTCCCTTTAGGGTCGGGTTTCGAAACCGACCCTAAAAATAGGGACGTTTTCTGAAAAATAGGGACGGTTTCTGAAAAACCGTCCCTAATTTAGGGTCGGGTTTCGTTTTAGGGTCGGGTTTGAAAAACGTCCCTAAATAGAAACGGGACTGCCTGGTAAATACATTGAAAACGCACCAATATTAGGGTCGGGTTTCGAAACCGACCCTAAAAATAGGGACGTTTTCTGAAAAATAGGGACGGTTTCTGAAAAAACGTCCCGAATTTAGGGTCGGGTTTCGATTTAAGGTCGGGTTTTGAAACCGTCCCTAATATTTAGGGACGGTTTCAAAACCCGACCCTAAATTAGGGTCGGATTTAAAGTCATGCACGATTGAGGAACGCTCCAGTTTGCTCGCTACTTGGATCCAATAGATGCAATCCAGCCATTGTATAGCCAGCTACGGTACCGTAGGCAGAGAGTTACATCGATCCGTGACAGTGGCAACAGTACCGAACACACTCAGGTTCCGCTTTACTGGCTACACTCCGTTACCGGTACCTTGCATTGAATCCTTATGACGAATACATACACAACCGAACATTGTCAATCCAGCCATCGTAGCCAGTTACAGTAGAGTTCATCGATCAGTGACAGTGGCAACAGTACCGAACACACTCACACTTAGGTCGCTGCACTCGGTTACCTCGCATTGGATCCCTATGACGAATACATGCACAAAACCGACTATTGTTAATCCAGCCATTGTAGTCGGCTACCGTACAGTTACATCGGCGACAGTGTCAACAGTACCGAACACACTCAGGTTCCGTTTTGCAGGCTACACTCGGTTGCCGTTATCTTGCATTGGATCCTTATGACGAATAGACTAGCCTACATGCACAACCGAACATTATGAATCCACACATTGTTGCCGGCTGCGGTATAGCTACATCGACGACAGTGGCAACAGTACCGAAAGTTCGGCTTTGCTCGCTACCGGTACCTCGCATTGGATCCTTATGACGAATACATGCACAACCGAATATTCTCAATCCAGACATTGTAGCCAGTTACCGTAGAGTTACATCGATCCGTCACAGTGGCAACACAACCGAACACACAGGTTCCGCTTTACTGGCTACACTCCGTTACCGGTACCTTGCATTGGATCCTTATGACGAATACATGCACAACCGAACATTGTCAATCCAGCCATTGTAGCCAGCTATCGTTGAGTTCATCGATCGGTGACAGTGGCAACAGTACCGAACACACCCAGGTTCGACTTTGCTCGCTGCACTCGGTTACCTCGCATTGGATCCTTATGACGAATACACGCACAACGGAATATTGTCAATCCAGCCATTGTAGCCAGATGCCGTATAGCTAGTGGCAACAGTACTTGATTTGCGCATGCAGGAAAATGGGTACCGACACAGGAATCACCACCAAAACAGTAGGAAATAACAAGAAGGGATGAATCCGGTAGGAGGATCCACTCTCTTGTGTGTTGTTGCCTCTTCCGGTGGCTGTTGCCTTTCAATGACTCGACGACAATAGGCTCCTCTGTTCAGGCTGTTGGTAGGGCTGGAGTTAACAGAGCCTCCTCCTCCGTAGCGGTAGCCTCTCCTCTTGTTATCCGGAGCGATCGATCGTCGACAATGGTAGTTCCTCGGCCGTCAGCAGTAAGAGAACAGAAAGTAAGATATAGATATGGTTTTCTCTTCTATTCTGATACTGTGGACGACCGGAGACTTACCCTTGTTTTTCAACTTGGCCGTCATGGGCCGAGAAATGATTGCCTTCCTGCGGTCCATAGGATTGAAATGAGGGATGGCTTTCGAATCTGCACCGGAGACGACCGGCTTGAGTGAGGCTTGACAATAGAGATAATAGAGGTGCGACCGACCGATTGATTCGAATAATTTAATAAAGAACAACTCACCTGTTGACGGTCAAGCTCGGATTTATCTCCTGAATACCATAGAAATCCAATGAGAAAGAGAAGTCAGCGCTGTACCTTCAATTAACACTCTTGATAATAGGCTTACCTCATTGCGATCGATTCAACTGAGGCCGATTGGATAAAGCACTCACCATTGTTGTCGGCCAAGCTTGGATTTACCTCCTGTTTACCATAGGAATTCAATGAGGGAGAGAAGTCACTGCTGCGCCTTCAATGATGGACTTGCGACGAAGCAAGTGAACAGATCGGCAGCATGCAGAGGTGCGAGGATACGGTAGGAGTACCGGTACTGATTAACTTTAACCTTAGTAACTTCAACGGTTCCTTTATCCACGAATGGATCTATTTTTATCGAACGAGAACCTGTTACTTAACGATACACATGACCGTTGATTCTGCAACTGAAGTGCGGGTACTCTATTTTACACAGTAAACGCCGGCAAATCGATTCCAGAGTGCTACTGAGGGGGTAACCAAAAGGAGCGTGGTCTGGGAGACCAAACAGCAGACACAACAAGACAACCCCCAACCTTCAGGGTCGACAAACAAAAGGATAGGAGAGCGAAATCACAAACAAATCAATCACGATGGCGGATCCAAACAACCCCCTTCCTGCTCTCCCCGCAAACTCTTGTCAATGATCCTTGGTTTCTCTGGGTTCAGCAACAAATGGTTGCTTTGCAGTTGCAAAACGAAGACCAGCAGAACAAACTAGATGAAATTGATTCATATTTTGAGTTGCGAGAACTGGCCACACGATTGGACCGTGTTATCGTGAAGGATCTTCTTGCCGCTGTGGAGCCACTGGAGCTTGTCCCTCCTGGGGTTCCAGTTGTTGTGACGACTATCAGTGGATTGCAGCTCTATAATCTTCTTGATCGCCGCTATCAAGAGCGCGTGGAAATGCTGCCTCCCGGTTTGAGCTTGGAGACCCTAGGAGCAATCGGGGGGGTGCTCTCTTCCTTCAAGATGCGTGCAGATAGCTTCGCTCACGATCGGGTGTTCGATGATGTCAAGTTGCAAAGCTTGATGGATCAAGTTTTCCCCTACATCGGCGGTTGTGGAACGGGCCAGTATGGGCGACTGTTGATTCAGTGGATTTACGACAAATACTGTATTCTGACTATCTGAAAAGTGGCAGCAAGCAAGCCTTCAAAGACGGAGAGCAAATCCCGTTTCATCGTCTAAAAGAACAAGCAGAACGAGCCGCTGCGTAGAGGGAGTGCACAGGAAATGGGAAAGAATGGATCAGCACAGTATCATTGCTAATCATACTCAATCAGCCAAAGGTAAAAGACGCATCATCCCTAGGGGTGGCGAAAGCCTAGCTAGCTCTGCCTTCTTTGGTAGATTCTTCTTTGGATATGGTAGCACAAGTTACTCTTCCCTTCTTCTCTTCTCGTGCTCTTCCCTTGTCAATGACTGCGTTCTTGTTGTCCAACAGCAAACCGTCCGAAAGTGAGAGTTCTGTCTGTGTGTTAGCAGAGGCTCTACGAGCACCTGGACACAGCATTACTATCCCACAGCCAGCGCTAGTGTGGGGTACCTGGCATCCTTGAAACTTGCCCACACAGGTCAAAGATTGGGCGGGTGGCGACATGGTCAGCCAACCTGTTGCTCCGCCTCTCGAGATAAGTCAAGATGGGATGCAGGCCGGCTATGCTCAGAGCCTCATCAACTGGTGGATAATGCGAAACGCCTCCAATGAGCTTTGGCATCTTGCCGGAAATCCGGCGAGCCACCTTGTGATGAAAACCTTCCAAAATGCGGAGGACGGTGGAAATGAGGGTCCATGTCTTGGACCCACATGCAACAACACCGTCTGGAAAGTGTCGCAAAAGCTGAATTTACTACTGTTGACGGCCAGACTCCTAAACAAATGTGCGACTTTTTCATTTTTGGCGAAGGTTGAATTGACCCGGTGGTGCATAGTTCAACACTTTGAAACTGTTGACTAAAGTGTTGACTAAAGTGTTGACTACCATTCAACACTCTGTTGAAACTCTTTCAACAGTTTTGTCAACAGCCAGTCAACAGTTTTTTCAACACTTTATAAGAATATTCAACAGTTTTCGAACTGCCACAACTAGCATCGACCATGGCCAAGAAGGGACGCAAGAGCAAGAAGCAAGCTGTAGAGGACGAAGAGACTTGGGCAAAGAGCAATGCTAAGGCTTTATTGAAAGATGATATCATCTCCGGCAGACTGAATGGCATGATGCCACAACAAATCCACCAATCTCGCCCCGAATTTCTTGCGTATGGTTTGAGCCAATTTCGAAGCAACTACTACACTCTTCGAGATGCTGTTGCAAAGAATTTCAATCGGATGGCAAAGGACTGCATGTACTTTGGAATGGATATGAGTTTGATGAAGCAGCTACGGGCAAATAATCCACAAGAAAAGATTCCTTGGCACAGGTCCCCGGCAAAAAAACTACTCGAAATCGACATCGCGACTGGCATCCATCTGCAGATTGACCCAGAGACTGGCAAGAAGAGGAAACCATTATCAATCTACAAGTCTAGAGAGGAGTACCAAGACCACGATCTCAAAGTGTTTCGAAATCACATCTATCAAGAGATCAAGAGGCTCGAAAAGAGAGAGAGCAATTTGCGTTTTGAAAAGAAAAAGTATCGGGTTCGAACTATTATTGCGGTGGAAGATGCCATTGATTTGGTGCAGAGAGGAGAAATGAAAGAGTCAGAAGAAGCAGTTAAGAGGATGGTGGAAAAGCAGCAAGAAGAAGCCGACAATGAGCAGCAGCAAGAAGAAGCCGACAATGAGCAGCAGCAAGAAAAAGATGACAGGTCAGCAATCAGCGTCGCAACTGGTGGCAGCAGCACTGCCTCAAAGTCGTCTAGCATTTTAGCAAGGAAAAGAGCTGCAGCATCTAAAAAGAGGGCGACAGCTGTTCCTTAGATAGACTTTAGAAAAGTGATGAAATAGATAACTATAGTAGGCTTTGGCAATACAGCCACGAAGACGAAAGCAACACGTCTAGCCAGACAGCTCTTTCAATTCTTTCTGGGCATCCTCCCATGTTTTCTCCAGGCCATTTTTCAATTTGCCGATGAAGTCATCAACGTCTCCACCATCTCCTGTGGCATTCCTAGTCGACTCGGCTCCTTGGCTGTCAACTCTTTTGATGGTAGCATTGGTAACCTCGAAATTTGTGTCAATGGCAGCAACTTGTCCAGCTGTTGGCTTGCTTCTATCAATGGCGGCAACTTGTCCAGTTGCTTGCTTCTTCCCTTGTTTTGCCTGGTTCAGAAAGACATCCATCATCCGTTTTGTACGCAGCACTGATTCTTTCTTGATCTTGCCTAACTTGCGACGACTGTTCTCTCGTTCAGTCTTCCATTCTGTTGGATCAAAGGATCGGATGTTTGTCAGCTCCTTCTGTCGCTTCAGTGGTTTCTTTGGATGGTCCTGTTGGAAAAGCACAATTGCAATTTCCTCCGTTGGAAGGGGTGGAGGTAGTGGTGCTGGTGCTGGTGCCGGAGGCAGTGGCGCTGGAGGCAGTGGTAGTGGTGGTGGTGGAGGAGGCAGTGGCAGTGATGGTGGTGGAGGCAGCGGCTTTGGCAACTCTTTGTTGGTTGGCTTGTCTGCTTCGACTGAATCTTCTTTGGAGACCTCGCTCTTGTTGCTTTCAACGTCTTCTTCCTCACTGCTGGCGATGAGTTCTATTACACAGAAAGAGTGACATAAAACATGTGGTTAGTAGTGATTAGTTCAGAGAATAGACTAGTGGCTGGAAACAAGCAAACAGACAAGCAGCTCGAAGGATCATCAAGGATGGAGGGAGAGAAGCAAGAGGCCAATTATCAATCATCCGCATCCATGTCATTGTTGCCTCCTGATTCAGAGCCACCTCCTCCCTTCTCAGATTCCAAGGAAACAGATGAGACGGAGGCATTGTCTTTCTTCTTTTTCTTTTTCTTCTTCTTTTTCTTGTCAGCTTGCTTTTTCTTCTTGGCTTTCTTCTTCTTGGCTTTCTTCTTTTTCTCTTCATCCGAAGAGGATGCCGAAGAAGTCGATTCATCATCTGAGGTACTCTCCTCGTCTTCTTCTTCTTCCTCCACCTCCTCTTCATCAGATGTGTCGTCACCGTACTTGGGCTCACCTTTCGCAGTGAGCTGCATCCCTTTGAAAAGGGACTTCAAAGACACTCCCTTCTTCTTTTTCTTCTTCACATCGATGTCATTCTCACCGTCTTCATCAATCACACGCAAACTGAAGAAGGAAGGGAAGAACATTTGTTGCATCTATTCGGCATCCTCGCCTTCTCCTACATATGACTTCCTGACTTCCATCAACCGAAGATTCAACCTGAGCTTCTGATCATTGATAGGGGGGTCCGACGACTTCATATCAGTTGTCGCCACGATATTATCAGGCCACACAAAGAGCACATGTTTCCAGCGGCGTGGCGTAAGATCGTTTTCTTCGTCTTCGGACTTGAGGATTGCATTGCAGGCAGCAGCTACCTTCTTCTTGGTTTCGTTGCACTTCTTCTTTTCTTTCTGCAATAGCTTCTTGTGGTACAGGAGAAAGTAGTTGGGGACCCATGGCATGCGCAAGAGAAAAGCTGCCCCATCAAGGACGTTCCATCCATAGATTTGGTGCGCATCAGACAAGTCAATAGTAGTTGACAGACGTAGATCAATCTTATCAAACATTTGAGCTCCATCCTTTGTTTCACAATCTGGGATGAGCTGGACCCAGAACATAGGACCACCATTCCTCTCGGGGAAGTCAAAGTCGACCATAATGACCTCATCAGAAAACTCTTTTGCCTCTTCGAGGCTTCCAAAGCGGCTATTGCGCTTGGCCGCAGGCGATCCAAATGATGCCACCGATGCCTTGGAAGCCAACTTCTTGGTGGGTGTTTTGTTGGACATGTTTGCTGTCTTTGTTTGTGGTGTGCTCTGGTGAGAAACGGGGACAACGGGAGTTCTCTTCTTGCTGGGTGTGTGTTGCTTCTTGATAACGATGCTCTTCTTGGGAATCTTGTCAACTATGGGTTCGGTCAACGCAGATACCACTGTGCCACTGTCTTGTAATATTGCTTCGGGCGTAGGATCAGACTCAGCTACTTGTTCTTCCTTGTCGTCGTTGTCGTCGTCGTCGTCGTCGTTGTCCTTGGTCTCTCGGTACCGGTGGGATTCACTCTAAATGCACTCTGCAACGATGCTTCCAGCTTTTCCGTAGAGCTCCCAGTACTGTTGTGGATCCTCTTTCTTGATCCGATTCAAATAGTTAAATCGGTTGCGAAACGCTCCTTGCTGTGGGTCACCCTTCTTATAGTAGACCGGATACAGCTTACACAATTGCTTGAACTGAAGGTGTGGGTGCTTTTCAATATCCAGCAGAATCTGATGCCGTTGTGCGGTGGATAGGACTGATAGTACTTCTCTTGTTGTGCTTGTCTTGTTGGCAGTGGAGGCTGCACTATCGGGCGCCTTTCCCTGCTTGTCGCCCTTCTTCTTTGCCGGAGGTTTCTTGGGCTGATGAGTGCCTACCTCGTCTGATTTTTTGTGCTTACTTCGTGTTGTTGTTGGCATTGTAGCTAGTATTAGATTGAGCGCCGGAGTTGTGACTCGATCGGAGGTGCTGTTCCGTTGATGCCATCATTGTTTGCAAGAAAAGTCCACGCATTGTTGCGCCATTCTTCAAATTGTGCCAAGCGAAATCTTTCGGGATATGAAAACTACAAGTCATGAGATAACATTAATGGCCAGGCTTCGATTAAATAGGATGTTTATGGATTTTACTTAATCACGAGAGAATTTTCAAGCTGGCGGCCTCGAAGATCGCTGGGCGGCCCCCAAAGATCTTTTCGGAAACTTGATTGTGACGGATGGATCTTTGTTCGCAACGAGGAAATCATTGTTTCGTCCACGCTCACTCAAAGCTCCACAAAACAAGAGAGGTCAACTACAAGAAGGAATTGAACAATGGCAGAAGGCCAAGAAGCAAAGGAAGATGAGGCTCTTCAAACACTTAAGCTGACATCGCAAGAATTTCTCGCTATCGGGCTGGATATTACGGTCGGCAAGGATAAATGGATCCACTTCAAAGCAGAGAGATCGGAAGATCGATTTAGATCCGCTTATGGGGCTGCCACGTTGACTGCTTCGGAAATGTGGAATGATTTGGTTGACAAGGGAGAGATAAAGAAGAATACAAAGCCAATGTACCTTCTTCTTGCCCTTCGCTATCTCAGGAGCCATGATACGCAAGACGATCTGATGATCTTCTTCAAGATTGGGAGCAAAAACACCATTTCAAGGTGGTGTCATGCGTTCGTTAGAAAGGTTCAGCTGCTACTGAAAGATAAGATGCTTAGCTTTGAAGAGGCCGATGATGGAATGATCTTCTTCATGACAGTTGATGGAACACATTGTCGAATTGAAGAACCTCGCCCTTTCTCAAAAGAGTGGTCAAGTCACAAGTTCGGAGGCAAGGCAGCTTTGAACTACGAAGTTGGCTTAAGCATTCACAAAGAGAGACTTTGTTGGCTGTATGGTCCTACCAAACCAGGAAAGCACAATGATCTTGAAGTTGCTCGTATGAGTCTTTTCCCAACGCTGCGTGCATACAACCAACAACACAACAAAGACCCGTGCTTGAGAATCGTTGCAGATGGCATTTACGCTGTCCAAGCTGAACAAGACATTGTATCAACTGAGAACGAGTTTGATCCTCCTGATCTGGCTAAGTTTAAAGAGCGAGCGTTGTCGCGGCAGGAAGAATTCAACAATTTGCTCAAGAAGTTCAAGGTGCTGGACACAAGGTTCCGATATGAGCAAGGGTCCGACTTTCTAGCTGAACACAAGACTTGCTTTGAAGCTGTCGCAGCTGTCGTTTGCTACTCTCTAGACAACAACACAAGCAACCTTTTCGAAGTCTACGAGTAGAGAGGTTGCCGATATTGCGTGTTGTTTGTTGTCATGGTCGTCAACAAGGCATTCAACAGTTTTGTCAACAGTTTTGTCAACAGTTTTGTCAACAGTAACATGGTTCAACACTTTATTCAACACCCATTCAACAGTTGTTGAGCCCGATTCAACACTTTTTTCAACAGTTGTTGAAGACTTATTCAACAGTTTTCCGGATAATTCAACAGTCGCTTGAAGCATTAAGCACTTGCCACCGGAAAATGGCTTTTCAACAATAAACAATAAACAAAAATGACGTCACCGTCGCCAAATTCAACGTTTGCGTCACTTTCCTGGACCGCGGCCTTGCAGAGTTCTGTCTCCCGCAAGCGAGCACCCGAAGGTCAACAGGCTTTCGCTTCCCCCCTTGTGAACTTCGGGCTCTGGTTGCATGCATGTACGCAGTCAGATTTATTGCTGACTTGATGCATTCGGGATTGTGAACTGTGAACGCAAGAGGTGTCCTTGCCGGCAAGTGGAACAGTCGCTCGTCAGTGGAACACTGGGAGGTAGAACTGATGACCTGCAGGTCTGCATGCAATAAATCCGGCAATGACTCGACTGGACTCTCCGGTAGCTTTCCAGTTCGTCTACTGTACAGTATGTTCTGTGCATCTACGTTCTGTAACGCAGCGGAGAATTCATTGTGTCTGCAGCTGTTGCTGCTACACTGTACCTGGTACCGGTACCAGCTACCAGCTACCAGCCACTAATTACGAGTACCGGTGCTAGCTTGGTACATGTGTGCGTACCGGTTTGCATGTGGTGGTACGGCGTTACCGGCGATACATGCAGACATGCAGTTGCTCATGCAGCACTCCGAGAAATGCGAGTTCGTTCGTTCGTTCGTTCGTTCTTTCAGTTTTGTACAACTAACTGGGGACGAACGAATCCAGTGACATCCATTATAGTTGCGAAGGAAAGCTTGGAACGGTGTCGAAGCAGGGATTCTGATGTCTGCTTCTCCGTTTTCTGATGCTCCCATAAAGTTATATAGGTCCATTTTGAACCGTCCCTTTCCTCAGAGCTGCGACTTTCAGTGCCTTCAAACCAGACTTTTCTTTAAATCTTGGTCTTTGGTATCTTTAAGTGAGGGACATTAGAATTTAGAATATTATATGAAACTGCGATGCACTGACAAGCTACTGACATAAGGAACCATGTTGCTTCGAACTCTTGAAGAGCAGCCGACTTTGAGCCAGCAAAACAGCTGGCAAAAACGAGAAGTTTTGGTCCTGCAAGGTGGGGAACCAGACTGCAATCCTTTTTTGACAGTTTCTCAAATGAGAAAGTAGTTTCTCATTTGAGAAACTAAGTTCTGAAATGAGAAAGTTAGTTTCTCATTTGGTTGAAATGAGAAACTATCTTTTGAAATGAGAAACTATGTATAGAACTGCTAGTACATGTGTTGTGATTTCTGCCAGAAATGAGAAACTATTTTATCAAATAAGAAACTAAAACTGTTAGTTTCTCAAATTGAGAAACTAAAAATAAGAAACTAAAACTAAAAATGAGAAACTAAAACTGTTTGAAAAATTTCAAAACATCATTGGGGTTTCCGGACCTTGCTGTACCGGTACCAGCCAAATACAACCCGCAGCCGGAAGCCCCCCAGATTCTAGCTAGCTAGTAGAGGACAACACCAGCAGCACCAGCTCAAACGCTCAAACCACAAACCACAGAGCAGCGATGGGCAATGCCAGTGGCCAGACATATTAGTACTGTAAGAGCCACGACACCAAGCACCAAGCTTTGAGACTTTGAGAACCGAGAACACCCTGACAAGTAAGCTGACAACTGACAACCCATTATTATTTGATCGTACTAAAAGCTGTCGTAAGTCGTAAGTTCGCCGGGAAAACAGCTGGCAAACCGATGTCTTTGGTTCGCTCAGAGCTCCAAAATCTGGTCCCGGCCAAAGCTCACTACTGTACTGTACATACTAGGCTAGCTAGTACATCAATGAAGTCCTTCGAACTGACCCGACCCTGACTCATATTATTGTTTTACTGCATCCTTGGTTTCCAACCATAATTTTCTACATCGTCGCTTTGTTTGAAACCATGACATCGACTCAACCTGAAACCCTCAGCTTGGCATCTTCCTCACGAGAAGAGGGCGACAAGTTGGATATGGATATGTCATCGCAGTTTGGAGATGAGCTCGACAACCAAGGCACGAAGGAAAAGTGCGAGGTGAAGAACCTCACCAAGGAAGAAACCAAACAGATCTGGATTTGGAAGATCCTTGTGCTTCTGCTCCTCGTTACCACCGCATCACTGGTGTCTGTGGGAGCCTATATCTTTCTAGACCGGGAAGAAGACCACAACTACAAAACCAGCGTAAGTCATACCGAACTGTACTCCCGTAGCCCCACCCACTGGCAACTTGTCTCAACCCTTTGTTTGCTTTCGTGCTTTCTCTCCGCCACGCGGGTAGTATGATCAAGTCGTGCAAACCATCCAAGATGCTGCTGAATTCCACGCCTCCAATATCTTCCTATCCCTCCGTTCCTTCTCCGACACCATTACGGTTTCAGCCGATGCCCTAGGCGAAACCTTTCCGTTTGTGACAATCCCAACTTTCGAGGCCTTGGCAGCCCATGTTCGCTCCACCACTGGTGCAGAGATGATCAACTGGCATGTCAGGGTGGAAGAAGACCAGCTCGAAGAATGGTCCAACTACACTCTGTCCAACTACAAGACCAATCTAGCAATGAGCCGAGCTACTGCTCTCACATTGCAGCCAGAAGGTTCCTCTGTCAAGCCCAGTGACTTTGTGGAAGGTGACATTGCTCCACTCCCATACATCCCCAACTTTAAGGAGGGCGGGATCATCCTTGCTCCAACCTATGGAGAAGGCCCATACTTTCCTGCATGGATGGTGTCTCCCCCTATTTTCCATCCCTCCTTTATGAACAGTGATCCTGCACCCTGGGCTTTGAAGAAAGAGATCCCTGCTGCCATTGAAGCAAGGCGCTTGGTGTTGACAGACACCGTTCCTGTTGAGAACCTTGCCAACCGTGCCATCAAGCTTGAGGACCATGAAGCCTACCATGCATCATTGGTGGATTATGTGAATGAAGAAGGTGGGACTGCCTTTATGCATCCTCATTCTGCAGTCATGGTTCCCGTGTTTGAGAGGCTCCATGACACAGAATCAAGAATTGTTGGGACCTTTGCAGTGGTCATCCCTTGGGACCGCTACTTGGTCAATTTGCTTCCTGAAGGCGTTGATGGTATCACCTGTGTTCTCCGCAACAGCTGTGGCAAGGCATGGACCTATGATCTTCATGGCAACTCAGCCTATTATAGAGGGGAGGGAGATCTCCATGACCCCGCCTACACGCACACTGAAGCTGTCCTCTCATTCCGTGATCCCACCCTTCCAGATGATGCTCAACAAGTGCCAGGGGAGTGTGAGTATTCATATCACATTTATGCTACAAAAGATTTTGAGGACGACTTCAAATCCAACCTTCCTTGGGCTTTGACTTTGGTTGTTGCTTCAACCTTTGCCATTATGATTGTGGCCTTTATCATCTATGACCTGTTTAATAACAAGCGCAACAAGAAAGTGGTAGGGCATGCCACAAAGACCAATGACATTGTGTCATCTCTCTTCCCAAAGGATGTCAAGAATCGTCTTCTGGAGGAAGCGGAAGAGAAGAAACGCCAGCACAAGAAGGCCTTGGATCCTCTAAGCAGCTTCATGAACACCATGGACAGGCAGAGCTTGTCTGCATCGCGGGAGAGTGGTGCCAGCATGAACAAGCAGTCTGACCCAATTGCCGATCTTTACCCTAATTGCACAGTCTACTTTGCCGATATTGTAAGTACATGTGGACGTGTCTATTACAGGCGGCTTTGTTGGATGAATTGACTAATATTTGCTCCTCTCCTTCATCAGGCTGGCTTTACTGCCTGGTCCTCATCCCGGCAGCCAGTTGATGTATTCAGGCTATTGGAAGGTAAGGCATTCTTGGCTTGCTCCACACGTCTCTCCGACCATGCAAACCTCACCACCTCAACTTCTCTATCAACAGCAATCTATTCAGAGTTTGATCGGATCTGCAAACGTCGACGTGTTTTCAAAGGTATCCTTGACCAAAACCAAGTCAGCTCACCAGTCAAAACAAATCCCATGGAGCTAACACCTTGTGTGTGTGTTCTTCCTTTCGCTACAGTTGAAACTATTGGAGATTGCTATGGTAAGATAAAGTCCCTCCCTTGTACCAACACTAAGCACCCTTGGCATTCCCACTGACTGTCTGCTGTTTCTTTGAACATCTGCATTTGAAAGTTGCCATTACAGGCATCCCTGAGCAACGCAAGGACCATGCAGTGTCAATGGCTAAGTTCGCTTGGGACACACGGGACAAGATGCGTGAGGTGACCAACCGTCTGCGGGATACACTTGGCGAAGACACAGGTAAATCACAATCACGTGCAGTTGTAACAGGATCCTCCCAGCTGGCGCACACTCATTTTGTGTATGTACGATTCTTTCTTCCTAGGAACCCTGGATCTTCGCATTGGCTTACACTCAGGTCCAGTGACAGCAGGAGTCCTTCGGGGAGAAAAGTCCCGCTTCCAGGTAGGTTGTGCAAAGGTTATATCATGCTCTGCTCGAGAGACGCTCCTCAAACCTTGGCTTTTACTTCATTCCAATCCCATAGTTGTTTGGTGATACAGGTATGTTCTTCGACGTTGGAACAAGGCAAGCGATGATGATGTGTTTGCTCACATCCAAACTCTGGTTCTCTTTCAGTCAACACAGCAGCCAGGATGGAATCCAATGGAGTCAAAGGGAGAATCCAGCTGTCTACAGCCACGTCAGATTGCCTACGTGAACGAGGGAAAGGCAACTGGTTGACTGCCCGTGAGGACCTCATTGAAGCCAAAGGTAGGGTCGCGGAATGTCGGTTGGTTTGCTGTTGGCACCTTATCAAGACGTCGCCCTGAACCTCTTTCTTGCTATGCTTGCTACACCCGTCAAAAGGAAAGGGAAAGTTGCAAACATTCTGGCTGGAGAATGTGCAGAAAACATCCACCGACTACACACGAAGCAGCATTGCTAGCGGCGACGACTATTCCGAACGTGATCCCTCCCTCCACCAATCCTCCCTCCACCAATCCTCGTCGTTCCCCACAGCGGATAAGCGCGAAAGCAAGTACGAAGCGGAACTGGACGTCTAAGCTTCCTTCTGACAACCACCGGTACAGGCGGCTGTGCTCCTACGCTTTTGGGGTGCAGTCTTTCTCTCTTGGGTTTCTTGGATATTAGGATAATTGATATAATCGATGCATGTTTACTCGTGCTCCTAGCTGCTCTAGCTAACCTTTCGTTTCCGTCTTGCAAAAACCTTTTTAGAGGCTCATGCCTCACCTCACTTTTAGACGAAAAGAAACAACCTGTAGCGAGAGAGCCTCTTCTTCTGGACCATTTCTCTCGTGTCCCCCAGAGCTCGATAGCACACTGATCTGGCGCAACATCAGCAAGTACCGGTAGGCACCTGCATTCAGGGAGCTGGTCGAAACAGCAATAGAGACAGCAGGGGCAATTCACTTCTAGGCAGTCGGCAAACAAGGCTGTGCCAGAGATATCGGTAGCTATCGATGGCAATGCAGAAAGTCGATGGGATATCCCCTGTCAGGCTATTCTTGTCTATGCGCAGGATGTTCAGTTAGTTCAGGAAAACATATTCATCGGGAATCGTGCCGGTCAGGCGGTTGTCATTCACCAGCAACAGGTTTAGACAGGTAAGGTCCCCCAAGTCAGGTGGCAATGGTCCCGTGAACATGCATGTTCTCAGACAGATCCAGACGTTCCAGATTGAGCAAGTTTCCGAGGGATGGCAGCCAATACCATTATCACTGATATCCAGATCTCAAAGGTTGGTAAGTGTGGTATTGTCGCTCGACAGGAGCTGTGCCACCAACGTTGTTGGATGGCATCCTGAAAACGTGCAAATTGGTGAGGATAGAAGCAGCAGAGGACCTGGAGTTTGGACGTTGTTTCCACCACTGTTGTCGTTGTTGTTATTGCTGGACAAGTTAACCGCAGCAAATTATAAATGAGAATGCCAGCACCAATTCCAGCCAAAAGCAATGTGATGCAAGCACCAATGGCGCAATTAAAACTTCTGACCATGTATAGCTACTGACGTCCTTTCATAGATTCTTTGTCAAGGTCGACTACAACCAAGACTGGCTTTTGAATTTATTTGGTCTTCTTGTATTGACCCGATGACCTTGCTATGATGCTGAGGTTGTTCTTGGCTCTCATCGGATAGCTATTAGCAGCGTACCAGTTCCATGACACCTAACCGTGGCTGCTGAACACACAAAACATAAAAACTTGGTGCCACCACGCCACGAAAGGACCAAATCCTGAGCCCTAATGTTGGGGTCGACGGTTTTATTTTGTGGAGCGTTCGCCTTGACGCCACCTTGGCCATCGCCGTGGACGTGCCATCAGCTTATTGATTGGAACATACCAGTACTGTATCACCATGACCACTAGCACTTCTTTGATAGCCGACCGTGATGATGAGACTCGTTCCTTGGTAGACGATCCATCTTTTTCTGCCGAGAAAGAAGACTCATACGGAGGCACAACAACAGACGATGATCCTTCGATCCTCCGAGAACGCCGCAAATCGACACCGGAGGAAACCGCCGCAACACTGACACTGATCAAGGAGCGCAATACCGTGTACAATCCCAAATGTTTGTTTCACGCCGAAGCCTGGGATGACGGCACGGCCAGTATTGGCAATGAAATATTGAACTTGGTCAAGAATATTGTGGGATCGGGAGGATTGTCACTGCCGGCTGGAATGGCCGCCTTTGGCAATCAATGGACGGCCGTGTTTCCCGCCTTGTTGGTGATTCTTGCCATGGGAGTGTTGAATGCCTACAGCTTTTCCTTGATTGGTCGGGTTTCGGCAGTCACCAAATCCAAAACGTATCAAGAATGCTGGGATCGAACCGTGGGGCGTCGTCATGGAACCAAGTACAACATTTGGGTGGGACTGGTCGTCACAGGAAAGGCGATTCTGGGTTGTTGGTCGTTTTCGATTGTCATTGCGTCTACATGTACACCTCTGGCTAGAAGCTTGGGGTTTGATTGGACCAAGACAGAGACACTGGTGGGGATCACTCTAGTGGTCCTGTTGCCTCTCTGTCTGCTGGAAAGACTCAGCTCTCTGGCCATATTTTCCTTGATTGGACAAATTGGTACAGGTAAGCGGCTGGGGAGTGAATAGGAGCAAGCAAAAAGACACAACAATCAGCAGACCGCTCATATCTTGTGTTTTCATTTCATTCCATTCATTCCATCTTCCAGGTGTCACAGCTTGTACCATGATTCTACGATACTTTGATGGCTCGTACCGTGAAGGAGGTCGCTTCTACGACGATCTACCACCCGAGCATTTGCCCCAATTTGGAACCAAGGGTGCCATGTCCTTCTTTTCCCCACAAGCACTCATTCTGATTAGCATTCTATCCACGGGCTATGTGGCCCACTACAATGCTTCCAAGTACTACTACGAACTCCGGGATCACACCACGGGACGCTTCAACGTGGTCGTCAATGCCAGTTTCTTTTCGGCGGCCATTACCTACATGTGTATTAGTACGCTGGGTTTTCTGACCTTTGGAGAAAACTCGGCTGGGTTCATTTTGGACAATTACTCGTATCGCGATCCATTGGCGGCACTGTCGAGATTCGGTGTGGCCCTATCGGTCATCTTTGCGTATCCGCTGTTGTTCCAAGGAGGCCGGGATGGACTGTGGGACTTGCTCGGCCAAACCAGCAGCAGCAGCAGCTGTTCCAAACGAACCACGACAATCCTCTTGTTGAGTACCGTCACAGTTCTGGCCATTGTCGTTAGTGATTTGACCTTTGTGTTGAGTTTTGGAGGTGCTACTCTGTCTTCGGCCATTATTTACATCTTTCCACCTCTCATGTTTCAAAGCTTGGTTTTGAACTGCACTTGTGTGGCCACATATACCAGCAACTGGGAAGTGAGAGAATCGGAAATCATGATGTGGGTTGGTGGAATCCTTGGAGTGTGTGGAGCTGTCGTGACGGTCGTGAGGACCTTCTTTTAGAAGGGCTGTATACAGATCGAATTTAGTCAAAATCAGGGCTGGCTGGTGACCCCGCCACCACATTATTCATCCGGTGCTCAGAGCTAGCAATATTCGGCATTGTCTTTGGAGGTTCAAAGAACAACGATTTCATAGCACACCGTGCAGTAATTGTATTGTATTGTGTTTAGCAGAGTGCCGCTTGACGCTGCTAGTGGAAGCAGATGCATCTGGTGCTCGGTTTTACTGGTACCGGTACCCTCAATCAGTTCAGCCCAACTTCAGCTATCTGGGCAAGAGACCATAGTACGGCATGCTCGAGCTCTGACGGACTTCGGCGCTTATGCAGTTTGATGCCAACAACGACGCACTCTAGGAGGTCAGAGTACGGTAGGTAGGTAGATAGTCTAGTCTAGCCAGACTTTATTCCAGCTAGCTAGCACCTAGCTAGACCATGCAAGATCCGATTCCAGAGGTCTTCCTAGATAATCTTCTGCTCTAAACCCTGGTCTTGTGTAACCCACCGGTACCTGGTAACAGGTACCATACCGTAAATGTACTCCAAACCCCCATTCCTCAGTGCTGCAGCAGAACTCTCAGGATGCCACAGGAATTCTAAGCTGTCAAAAACCGGCAGCGAGGATTGAGGAGACTTCTGAGCAACTGAGCCTCCCACAACCCAGGATACCACCCGATAAGGTTGATGGGCATTGGGCAAGGCTGGAACCTTCTGCAACCCAAATGGACGATGAGGAAGAGTTAATGGATATTGTGGCTGCCAGAAGCCGGGGGGAGAATAGAGAGGTGGAGCTCAGAAAGCTGGAAAAGTTAAAGAAGGCACAACAGAGAGAAGGCGAGCAATCAAAGAGAGAGGAAATGGGGTTCCAGTCATCGCAGCTTCATCCCAGCACAACAGGAGACATCTCCACGGGAGAGGAAATCAAAGAAGAAGAAAAGCAAGACAATACCTCTATTTCGAAGGCAGTACAAGATCAAATAAAGAATCATCCTCAAGATACCAACGAAACTCCTTCAGCAGAAGCTGGTCCAGAGGACGAGCTTGCTTTTCCACATCCAAAGGTGACTTGTGGGCAAAATCAGTCAGATGAAGCTACCATGCCTCCAGGAGCATATGCAGTGGCCCCCGGGACTGATCTCCAGAGAACCACAACACTCGGAGCTACTCCTTCTTCGAGTGTTGAGCTGTCTGTTCGTGATGATAGTTCGGATGAAGAGCTCAGACTGACAAGCGCAAACACAAGGAATCTAAGTATAGCAGATAATCAAGCCCCGACTCCCACACACAATATTAATGGATTGGTGGTGGCAAATCAGGTTGAAGAAAATGAAGAACCTACACAGATCGCTAGACCAGACAATTTGCACGGAGAAAACAAATCAACCTACATGACACGCATGATCCTTGTTCTCATTGGCAGCCTTCTCATCGTTGGAGTGCTTGTTGGTTCCATCTGCGGGGCTGGTCTCTGCAGCAACAAAAAAGAAGGTGATGTGAAGACTCAGGCTCCCACTTCCGTTCGAGATTTTGTTTTGGAGGACATTCAAAACAGAATTGAAGATGCTCTCGGACCTGACTATTTCCCCAAAAATAATGAAGCAGAACCCACCCAGCCAAAGTTCAAGGCTCTTGATTGGATTGTATTTGAGGATCCTCTGCAGCTCAATCTAGAAGCCAACAATCTTCTACAGAGGTTCATTGTGATATTAACTTACTTTCAAACATCCCGGGAGAGTGAATGGCTTTATTGTGGGCCATCCACAACTGCAAATGAAGAAACATGTTGGATTCCAGATTTATATGGTTCGGAATCATTGACAATTCGGTGGCTCACAGGTGTTCACGAATGTCAATGGGCGGGAATTTATTGTGACACCGAGAAGAACATTACAGGGTTGTGGCTTTGTGAGTTCTTTTCTAATTTTGTTGACCACAACAAGAACCAAACTGCATGATTCCTGTGCTTATCCTTAGCTTGCTTTTATAATCAGGGGACAACGGATTGAATGGCCCTCTGCCCACAGAACTTGCAAATATTCCAGCACTGGAATCAATTAACTTCGAGGGGAACCAACTGACAGGAAGTATTCCTGTGGAATTGTTTGGAAACAAGCTCTCCTCATTACAATTTGCAAACAATTCACTAACAGGGACAGTGCCCACAGAAGTTGGACTCTTTGATGGAACCTGGCTTGGATTTGGTTCAAACAGCTTGTCTGGTTCCATTCCCACCGAGGTCTTTCAGGTTGGGAAAGGATACCAGCTCGATATTCTTCTTGATGACAATATGGTAAGACAACCTTTCCACGGGAACGGAACCTCGGTGATCTTCAACTTTTGGTCAAGACCCTAAACTGTGATTGACCCAGCTCACCCTTTCCCTTTCCTTGCTTGTAGGTTACAGGTACTCTACCCACTGAATTTGGAGCATTGCATGGAGTTAGTATCCTCAGAGTCTACTTGCAAGGGAACCCTTTATTCGGAACCATTCCATCGGAAATAGGACTTCTGAATGGCTCTCTCTATGAACTTGATATCAGTCGGACCAATATGGATGGTTCCATACCAGAGGAACTCTTCACCAGGTGTACCAACTTAATTTCACTTGAGGTCTCCAACTGTGGCTTGACTGGAACAATCAGCACTGGCCTGCAGCTTTTGACACAGCTACATACCTTTGACATTTCCAGAAACAAGTTCCATGGCACCATCCCAGCACAGCTTTCTGCTCTGACAAAGCTACATCGGTTTATTGTGAATGGGAATGACCTTTCTGGTTCCATTCCATCATCTGTCTGTGCTTTGGCTGACCCCACAAAGGACATATTTGAAGTGGCAGCTGACTGTTTGCCAACGGATGGCACTGGTAATCCTATGGTAGAGTGCTCTTGTTGCACTCTCTGTTGTGATGGTGATGCTGCTGACTACTGCCTTCCGGTCTAGGGTGTCAGTGACAACCCTGGGATAAATTGGCTTTGGTGTGTTGTCTTGGAGAATGCAGCATGCAACGAGAGATACGGTACGCTATCTCCCAATCTGTTCAAATGGCCACAAAGACATGTACAAGTATGTGCGGTTGTAAAAGTAAGGGTGACGAGTCCAGTCCAAATCGTTGCATTGTTGCGACCCTCCTGTACTAGCAGTCCAAACATAGTTCAAAAGTTGAAGTTTACAGGATGGTTGGATGTTGCTTGGGAATATTGATCAAAGAAACATCCGTATTCCCATCTTTGCACCTGTTTCTACTCTAGCTAGTCTCTACAGTAAAATTAGGGGTGCAACTCGGGGTTTTCCGATCCCCGCGATTTCCAAAATTATTGTTCAACAACCCCTTGCTAGCTACTCGAGTAGGCAAAATTAGGGTACGGTAAAGGTATCTGCTCCCCATGAAACTGGGAATACAACCGTGTACATGGAGTACCAGGCTCTACGTGTTACCCTGTCTTTCCTTATGTTTGTGGGTGTTTCTACCTTTCTCGACCTTCCAAGCTGACTGGAACATCGAACGACCGACTGGCTCGCTGGAACATCGACACTGGTATGAACGAAGCCTCACTGAACACAGACCATCACTGAACGACCGAAGGAACACAAGAAGACTGACCCAACCAAGTCAATCCAAGCAAAAGATCGCAAGTCACTCGGAACTCGCAAAGCCCGCTAGCTAGCAAGCTACTAGTACGTGATCGGCATCAAAAAGAAGTAGACAGACTAATCGACTCAGGTGACGCAACTGTTACAATACCGAGAGAGACAGAGATGAGCGTAGTGAGCTCATATAATGGGATATCTCAGAGGAGATATAGAGAGTTGTGTTTCTGAATTAGAGGAGACTATCATATCTATCACGATATAATTAATGCTCCTATTGCTCGCACAGAAATGTTGTGGACATCCTGCCTACGCGACGTACAGCTGGAGTCACTACACTACTGGCCTGAATGTACAGAACCAGAATCTGGAGTGGACGGAGCACACTGGGTGATTTATTTTTGGAGGAGTACCAGAGCTATAATTCGCTCCACGCCAGGTTACTTCGTGGTACCTGGAGAGGAGCGATGCCCGTGGGTGATATCAAATCTGAACGTATTGACACAGAGCGCAGAAGCGATGAAGCACACTCTAGTGCGCTAGCACACGGCACAACCAAAGAGCGTATCCACCAAAGGCTTGCTTCGGTTCCTGCAAGGTAAACGACAGACAGAGCCTAACCTGGTACCAGATTGCCGCCGTAGGGACGAGCGATGACCACCGGGGTACTCGCGGCCGCGATGCAGCGATGATCGATGTCGTTAGATGTTCTGCGCGAGGTGGCTGAGATGAATGAAACAGGTAGGAGTTTTCTCGAGCGTACAGATAAAGGCAAGCATGACTCCTATGGCAGTTCACGAACCTACGCTTAGGCACGACCCCGCAATAGCAACAGAGTAATGAATTCTGTTGGACCAGATGTATCGATCATGCTGAAGCATGAGCACCAAGGGCTTTGCCCGGTGGTAGTTGACCGATGGGAGTGTTATAGAAGCAATAGACCAATTTACGTAGCAGTATTAGAGCTTGGCGAGCGCGATGGATCCATTGTTTAGCGAATCAGAGGGTGATGAATTCGAGCGACATGACCAATAGGATCCATCAGTTGATTTATGATCGAATAAGTAATCAAGGGGATTGCTTATCGGGAGCGAGACCAAGAGATAGGGATCCTTATTGAGATACGATCGTATATATAAGAACAGAGAGATGCATTTAGAGCGAATCCAGGGGATCACAGGGGATATGCTTCGAGCGAATACAGTCGAGAAAAGGGGTACCACTTATGATAACAAGGGATAGACATATAAGAATAAGAATGAGTAACATCTCATACCTCGCATGCTACCATGCGAAATACCATGTGTACTGATAATCTAACGATCTAAGAGATGTAAAGTTGTATTTCCAAATAAGTGAGCAGTTATTGATTATTTCTAGAATAACCTGCAATTTAAACTCATAAAGCTGAATTAAGTACAGACTGTATCCCGTCCGCACTGAAATCCTGCGTTTGGCCGCGTCTCGCCGCAAGGGCCTACAAACCTGTACCCCCAGCGCCACCTTTCGAAGAAGCCTTTCAAACTCTACGAGCTGTGGGACGAGTGATCAAGGGCTGAATGGCAACAAGGCGCTTGCGAGTTTACTGCTCGTGAGCGCGGCCGCGTCAAGGACAAGTTCTGCGCCGCAAGCATGTGGGACTGTGTGATTCGGTGATGGCCAAGGGCTTGATTGGAGGGCGCGGTCGACCTTATCTATGCCACCTACGGGTTGCTTACGGTCACCCAGATCATCAACAATTCAAGCAGACAAGAAGAATCAGCCACCGGCATCCACCACGCTTGCGTTGAGCTGCCTTGGTGGTACTCAGCCTACAGCGCGATCCTGCTGTAGCCATAGCAAAAACAAATTTTATTGTTATTAAGAATATTTTTGTGTTACTGCTTTTCTTGTTGTGTTTTGTTATCTTTTTTGTGATCTGCTGGATTTCCTCTTTGCCGTTCTGACTTCGCGATTCACGTGCTTTTCGACTTGCGAT